>JAUMHH010191704.1:0-14068 GCA_032359455.1 Chlamys rubida
ACTTATACCTTTGTAAAGCTACATTGTTTTTTATATCAACTTATACCTTTGTAAAGCTACATTGTTTTTTATATCAATACCTTTGTAAAGCTACATTGTTTTTATATCAATACCTTTGTAAAGCTACATTGTTTTTATATCAATACCTTTGTAAAGCTACATTGTTTTTTATATCAATACCTTTGTAAATCTACGTTGTTTTTTTAATCAACTTATACCTTTGTAAAGCTACATTGTTTTTTATATCAATTCCTTTGTAAAGCTACATTGTTTTTTATATCAATACCTTTGTAAAGCTACGTTGTTTTTTTAATCAACTTATACCTTTGTAAAGCTACATTGTTTTTTATATCAACTTATACCTTTGTAAAGCTACATTGTTTTTGTATATCAATACCTTTGTAAAGCTACAGACACTAAACATTAAGTGTTAGTTGACACTAAATTGTAGCAATATTGCATATACTGTTGCTTATGACTTAACGATATATCACATGTTGGTACATACGAAACTGGTGAATCTCGTAAAAATTAAATAGCCGAGCTCAATTATTCAACTACACGACATATACAGGAATGAAGCAGGATAATACATGGAAACACAACAGGATGTCAAACTGTAACAGGACAGATAATGTTTTCAGTGTCTACCTAATCACCAACAAAGACAAACTATATACTACAGGAAGAATTTTGGGCATCAAACAAGAGAGAGATTTACCACATATGAAGAGAGATTGATGTACTTTTAGCCCCTGTCAAATATCTCCCTCACACACCGTCTAATATTATATATCATCAGTTTCATTTTACCACATAAATGTTTCCTCATTATGTTTTACTACTAAGCTGCATCAATAAATCTACATGGCATGTTCCGAAATAAAGGTTTGTGTAAATATGAAAGAGATAAATCAGTCAAAACCAGGATAAATTTCAGTCAAAATTAACTAATTTACGAGTAATAACTGATATTGGGGCCTCCGACTATTACATAATTATCACTGTCCATTTAGACCACAGTAAAGCAGTAATAATTTAACATTTCGCCCCAGAACCTGCCAATCAAGTGTTGGGGATATTGTTCTATCCTTTTCTATACGTACATACATTGTGTCCGAGAGTGCGCCCATAACCGTGAGATTTGACAGCGCCCTGACAATCAGACGACAATTTGATGTACTTTACACTAGTGGCCTTATCAAACAAGTGACTGGCCAGGTGATTATCACTCAGTACCATCTAATAATAATGATGAGATTTCTAAATTAATTCTAAAAATGCCTCTTAAGTAGTCATAATTTTCATACTTTTCCCATTAAGTGCAAATCTGCCTTATAACCTTTATGCAAAATAATACAGTGTACTAAGAAAAATGAAGGTAAACATTATATAAGTAAAAACCTACTGACAACAAGTATATAAGATACAAACTGACAGATAAGCAGTATAACAGGTACAAACTGATAGGTAACCATATAACAGGTACAAATTGACAGGTAACCCGTATATCAGGTACAAACTGACAGGTAACCAGTATATCAGGTACAACCTGACAGGTAACCAGATAACATGTACAAACTGAAAGGTAACCAGATAACAGGTACAAACTGACAGATAACTAGTATATCAGGTACAAACTGACAGGTAATCAGATAACATGTACAAACTGAAAGGTAACCAGTATATCAGGTACAAATTGACAGGTAACCAGTATATCAGGTACAAACTGACAGGTAACCAGATAACAGGTACAAACTGACAGATAACCAGATAACAGGTACAAACTGACAGGTAACCAGTATAACAGGTACAAACTGACAGGTAACCAGTATATCAGGTACAAACTGACAGGTAACCAGTATATCAGGTACAAACTGACAGGTAACCATATAACAGGTACAAACTGACAGATAACCAGATAACAGGTACAAACTGACAGATAACCAGTATAACAGGTACAAACTGACAGGTAACCAGATAACAGGTACAAATTGACAGGTAACCCATATATCAGGTACAAACTGACAGGTAACTAGTATATCAGGTACAAACTGACAGGTAACCAGTATATCAGGTACAAACTGACAGGTAACCAGTATAACAGGTACAAACTGAAAGGTAACAAGTGTATCATGTACAAACTGACAGGTAACCAGATAACAGGTACAAACTGACAGGTAACCAGATTACCAGTACAAACTGACAGGTAACCAGTATAACAGGTACAAACTGACAGGTAACCAGATAACAGATACAAACTGACAGGTTACCGGTGTATCAGGTACAAATTGACAGGTAACCCATATATCAGGTACAAACTGACAGGTAACCAGTGTATCAGGTACAAATTGACAGGTAACCAGTATATCAGGTACAAACTGACAGGTAACTCACATACTAGGCTTTATATAGAGGAATACAAATTAGGGGAAATTTGAATTAATGGCAGATGTCTTAATTTGTTAAAATGATATGGGATTATCAAGAAGGAACAATTGTTGCAAATATATCTGTTTTAGATTATAACAAATACAAACTGTGTTTTCCAATCAAATGAATAGCACAATTTTAATTGTTCTTACTAAAAATGATTGATTCAGTTGTTATCTACAACAAATTGTTCCAATTAATATCATACCAGACAACAATTATTTCTAAGATATTTCTTAATTATCTTCTACAAATAAATCTTACTTTACATGCAGTTACAGTCACTTCAGTTATTGAAACAGAGTAAAATGTGAGTTGAATACCTCAATAAACAAATAAAATCAACAGGTAATTGTAGAGCAATTGAAGAAAAGGACATCAAATATTAAAATAATAAAAATAAATATTTAATTTAAATATGTTATTTTACAAAAGAAGAAAGCATATCACTGATGTAGGTATGTAACATTATGATAATTGATCAAACTTATATAAGAAACATTTGTAATAGACTGGAATTGAAATGAACCTATTAAAAGTATGGCTATTTGACCTGATTTAGTTAACATGAGAGGCCTACTTTACCCCGGTGAACAAGATTTGTATTGATCTGTATGTACAAACATGTGCGGTTTACAATCACAGGCTCTGTGTACATCAACAACACACGATACCACAAATCACATCTACAACGAAACAAACCTGGCATCATGGTTGTTAGTGAGAGACCATTTCACACATCTGTAGGCCAGTATAACATATCACAAATCAGGAGCATTCTCCTAAAGAAATCGCCAGGCCTTGTGACATATTAACACATCCTTGTACAAAGCAGGAGTGAATCGTCCCCGGAACCAAACACCAGATAAATGGTTATGGCTGTCCTATTGTTTTACTTGTCCTGAACCTTTTTCTATAATATATGTGTGAGAAATTCTGTATCTCTGGAGAGGTAGTTGATCTCTATATCAAACACACTGACTGATAGGTGGAGGAGCCTGTCTTGGTATATATAATAATTGTACAATACCGGCTAACAAGGCCCTAAACGTTTTGTTGAATCACTGTACACTCAATGAAGGCCGTCATGTCTCATCTCTCGCCTGTCATCAAGTCCTGATACCCACATTCATCTGAGGGGGAGGGGGGACTAGTTATGGTCGCTCACCTGCCCCAGCGACCAACAGTAGCAGCATATTTACTTGACAGCCTCCCCTATAACAGACACGTCCAGGTGTGTACACACCATTAACCTGGTCTACTCACTAGTACACTCATACCCTACAAACATATTGCTCCAAGTCCTCTCTTCATTTTCTACCTTGACAAAAAAAACCCACAACATAGTTTATACATGTAGCCGTATAATCTGACACAAATTTATCACTTAAGGATTTTTTTTAACCCTTCCGATTTTCTCAATTTATCCAAAACACCAGCGTTAGTTTGTGTTGGGGGATATGTGTCAGCCCCATTCTCGTTATAATGATAAATCACCACTAACCCATACCCAGTCATATAATCTTTAAACAAATCTCACACTCTTCCAGGGTTGTATCCACACATTTTCACATTTATCCCTACCTCAATCTTCTGTCTTTCTTCCCTGGGAAGGTGTCCTTTGCTAAAGTAATGATAAATTGCGAGAGTACCCGACTCAGGCTATCACACAATGTGTGCACTATTAAACAAGAACCAGCTGCATTGGGTCCCTGTGAGTGCTTTGTTTCAGTCGTGGTAGTTTTCACCTGTCAATAATCGTAAATTTCAGCCTTTTGAGTTGACATATTAAATCAGTTGACAGGATGACCATAGGCGAGATATATCGATTTTCTGTAAGCATTGCTGCCTGTCAGACTCAAGTGCTTCTCACCCAGGGGAGTCTAAAGGTATTATAATGTACCAATCATTAACTTAATTCTCACGTTTTTATTTCTTTTCTTTTCACAAGTTTGATTTAAAAATCTCCAACAATCAATGCAAAAATAAAATAGAATTTTACGACAGAGATCAAATTTGTTTTTTTAGAAAGTGATTTAGTGTGGAGTCTCTCAGACTTACACTACAGGGCTTTCACAATGTTATCAGACAGTTGCAGTTAATGGATCTCGTTCCATTTCTCTTCAACAAATATTTGCCTTTCACAAAACATGTAAATAGCAACTACAATATTGATATTTACATGAAAGTAGAAAATCAACACAATTTTAAAGCGCATTATGATTTTTTTTTAATTCAAAAAGATAAAAGGATCCTCTTTTGATTGTTTATTTTCTGTCTGTATGAGATAATGCTTTTATATTTCTATTGAAAAAGGAAAAATAATAAAATGTTGTCTTTCCTCTGCGTACCATGATAATGCACCTTTTCGGTATAATAGACTGACCTGGTTTTGACATTGCAGAGCTTCAATTGGTCTTTAATTCAGCGTGTGAGATCATTTGAATTTTAAAAAATCTCTTTGATGAATATTACGGAACAATGACATGTATAAATCAAATATCATAAACCTGTCACACACATTCTGCCTAAACAAATCAAACTATTATGCAAAGAATGTTTTTTAGTTAATATCATATTACCCCCACTAGAGATTTTCAAACATAATATCTGCCAATCATGGAATATCAGTTGGTATATAAATATACATGTAGTTATATATGTATGTACATATATATATCATGTAGAAGAAATAAATTAATATTGAATAAAAGTGTGCAATCATTTTGAAGTCGGTTGATTGAGCAGAAGACAGCCTGGTATCCCGGTTCCATTATCAATAATCATATTTTGAGGTCGATAAGAATCTATCTTGATAATCATCCAAAGTTACTACCCCTGAGCTCACCCCACCTGTGCGAACTCCACGGTGCTACGTCAGGGTAATTTATTAACTGGGTATGACTCGGCTAAGTGATTGGAGGCAGATGCTTGGGTGGATGGATTCAGTAAAGTACCCTTAGCCCTGGATAGGCTAGGTGGGGGAAATGGATGATTTAAATCTGTCACACCACAAAAAGGACCTGTCAAGAATTGGGCTGATTTATTATGAGCCGATATTAAGAAACATGAATTTACCTGAGTGTGTAAAGGGACCGATGACATGAATGAAGGACGGCTATCAATCCTGAGCCACTATTTCATTAAATGAAACTTGATACGAGGCTATTGTGACGAATCAAGTTTTATGGCGGAGTATGTGACAAATTATATGGTGTGTGTTTTGGCTGGTGTACAGCGTAGGGTGACAATCAATCAGTCCAAGTATGTCCACCCCTTGTGTGACAGCTCACTGCACTAGACACTAGGGGCTCACCAGCTGACACAGGAGATAGGGCGACCCAGCTCATATAAAGGGTAGGAGGACCCAGGGTGGGGCATGGCAGCAAACATGGTGGAACAGGATATGAGGAATACCTAACACAGGGGATAGTGAGGGGAACCTGCCAACACAAGGGGGGAGTGGGCAGGGGCAGGGGCACTTAAAGTCAACACAGGGGATAGTGAGGGGAACCTGCCAACACAAGGGGGCAAGGGCAGGGGCACTTAAAGTCAACACAGGGGATAGGGGCAGCTGATACAGGAAGAAAGACACACTAGCTGACAGGAAGATGGACACACCAGTTCATTTGTGGGTTCAGCTGATCTAGTGGGCAGGGGGCACAAAACCTGATATGGGGTAAATGGACACACCAATTGATATAGGGCATAGGGGCACACCAGCTGAAATAGGGGGCAGAGGACACACCAGTTGATACACAGGAAGGGGCACACCAGTTGATATCGGGGGCAGGGGGCACACCAATTGATATAAGGGAAGGGGGCACACAAGTTGATATAGGGGAAGGGGAAGGGGACACACAAGTTGATATAGGGAAGGGGGCACACAAGTTGATATAGGGAAAGGGGCACACCAATTGATAAAGGAGAAGGGGTCACATCAATTGATATACGGGAGAGGGGGCACAACAGTTGATATAGCGGGAAGGGGGCACAACAATTGATAAAGGGGAAGGGGGCACACCAATCAATATAAGGGAAGGGGGCACACCAGCTGAGTATAGGGGAAGGGGACACAACAGTTTATATAGGGGAAGGGGACACACCAGTTGATATAGGGGAAAGGGGGCACACCAATTGATATAGGGGAAAGGGGCACAACAATTGATATAGGGGAAAGGGGGCACACCAATTGATAAGGGGAAAGGGGCACAACTATTGATATAGGGGAAAGGGGCGTAACAATTGATATAGGGGAAGGGGGCACACTAATCCATACAGAGGGAGGGGCACAACAGCTGACATACGGGGAAGGGGGCACATCATGGCCAATTGATTTAAAGGAAGGGGACACACCAGTTGATATAGGGGAAGGGGGCACACCAACTGATATAGGGAAAGGGGGCACACCAGTAAAATAGGGGGCAGGGGACACACCAGTTGATATAAGGGAAGGGGGCAAATAAGTAGACATAGGGGAAGGGGTCAATACCAGTTGATACGGAGGAAGATGACAGTTGATGCAAGGGGGCAGTGGAATCACCAGCTTCAATAGGGGCAGGGAGCACATCAGTTCATACAGGGACAGTGGAAACACCAGCTGATGTAGGGGAAGGGGGCACATCAGTTCATACAGGTACAGTGGAATAACCAGCTGATGTAGGGGCAGGGGGCACATCAGTTCATACAGGGACAGTGGAAACACCAGTTCATGTAGGGGAAGGGGGCACATCAGTTTATGGGGTTATACTTGTTTTGTAGAACCAGAATGTCCACCCTTCTTATAACAGCTAAAAATTGCAATATATGAAGAGTTTTGAAATTAAGGGGCACTGACTATAATAAATCTATAAAGGGGCACTAACTATAAATCTATAAAGGGGCAATGACTATAATAAATCTATAAAGACAAGATGATACTAAAGGTCTGTTGAAGCTCTATAGTAAGTATATTTTTTGTTGTCACCGTAAGTATCTAGTTATTGTATTAATTTGTTACTACTTCTTTTCCTCAACAATTGTTCCTTGATATTTTCTTCACAGATTATTTATGCGGTGTTGGACAAGTTTACAGCTTTTTGTGTAAGTGTTTTCTGTGGACATATTTGATTATACATGTATATTGTTTAGATGAGTCTTTGTGGACGAATTTGTTTGAGGACGACGCCTTCATCACCAACCAACTCAACTATGCTCTATCATGTAAACCTTTTAATTAATTGATCTTAATTAACCCTAATTAGCAATACTAATATTTCACTGTCTCTTTATCCCACTTGTCTTTAGCATTGACTTCACTTGTTGGTCAAATATGGGGTGGCCCCATTCACCTTCACATCTTGTTGTGATTTTGTATGTTCAAAGTCATAATTATTTTTAATAGGATAGCAGCTATCAAAAACACTGTCCAAATGTCAAAGATGAATTTTTCAATGTAAACAACCTTTGGCTACAATCCTGCCAACGGGACATGCATTATACGCCTTTCAAAAATATACCATGTGATCATTGTTCATTGTCCTGTATATTGTTTAATGTACATTTATATGTCGAAATTTAATATGTTGTCAAAGAGGATTGCTTTGGAAGTTCAACAGCATTTTATTGTCTTTAATGTCGTTTTTTCTTTTCTGCTTACTTGATATAGGTAATACACGTCCGACAAACATCTGCTTGCAGAATCCATTGCCCATATCGTCCCATACAGTCATTATTATACTGATCAGATCTATAGGTAGAGGAAACTCACTCAATTTTCATTTTATTGTACCCGTTCACTACACAATACCGATTCTGCTGACATTCTGTAACAGAAGGGGCGTTTATCAGGTGAAAGGTAGTATTCTTAATCTTCTTGCAATTACAGGACTTCCTGTGTGATTCATGTCTGGTAATGAACATCAACTCGGCCAGTGATTTATCGAGATTTGGCAATGATTTACATTTTTAAAGATTTAAAAAATCCTGAAACCCATCAATGAATCTGACATCATACATCATCTTAATTTTCCAATGGATCACTTCGCCTTAAAACAGACAAATCTCAGGCATGTGTTTTTCTATTTCTCAAAAGTCTCATTTTTCAACCTGTTTCGACAATACATTAAAATGGTGTTATTTAATCTGATGTTAACAGATCGTTCGATACTACCATAACATTATATTTAATTCCTTCCATAAATTAGGTTTACTGGGTACAATAATTACTATACATGATAATTTCTCCTTCAGAAAAAGCGGCCTGATGCCTAGCCTCTATCCAATGACTTAATTGTATGGTTATATAACCAGTACCCTGACAATAATATGGGCATTCTCACATCTACGATCCATAAACCACCCCGTAAACACCACTTTAAATCAGAAAAACTACCACAACTAGCCTTGAACAAGTAGTTATACTGGTGCTGGCCAAGCGCTGTCTAACGGCGCAACACACTGAACATACATTAATCCGTAAAACATATTAATACGAACATATGAAAGTGATCATATTTCACCCAGTGAAAAAGCAAACTTCTCGAGTGCTTTATTACATTTTCACTTTATCTCATAATTATACTTTAATAACTATATTTCATCAAGATAGAATGACTTAATTTGGTTAAATGATTTTCTCAAATTTGTTGGGTATTCATCGGCGAGGATCAAAGAGACTGACGTGAATTGACTTCCTCTTTAACGAGTCCTGTGAATAGATACATAAACCATGCTAATTGGACAATTAAGACAAAAATCATTACAAGTACCAACAGTGGGTAATTTTAATTTCATTACCTCACTCTAAGCATTATATCATCTCATCAACAATGCTCTCTCCCCTACTTGTTTTCTTCTTTCGTAATTAACACATGAATTTGATCCCCAAATGAAATGAAAAACCGATTGATTAATTGAAACCTTTAACAGCCTATCCAGCCATAAATACTGTATGTTTTATGAAGGTAGGTCTACACCACGGAGATGTCTATTTATGGGAGTAATTAACATATTTTTCAATAACTTGGTACTTTTGAGAGCTATTCATAACGTGAAAATTGTATACAGAATAAAGACTGATCATTTCAAATCTGAAATATCTGATCAACAATTTGCTGTCCAGTCATCAATCACTGTTATCAAATTTAAAAGGATATGAGAGAAGTCTTTGGTAACCGTGGCCTTGGAGTGATAGATTTATTGACAGGAGGGGCCCTGTTGCCAAGGGTGTCAACCAATCAGAACCATGCTACCACTGTCATGGAGAGTTGTCACCAGTCATTCTTGTCACGTTGAAATATAATGGTGGTTCTGTGTCCTGATGTTGTGAAGACTCCCTATTTTATCATGTAAACAGTCTGTCATCAGCACAACCTTGATATTATGACTTTAATGTATTATATATCTGTCCTACTGTCTTTTTCATTTGTAAAAATTAAATAAGTCATGTTTTTAACATTTTCTGTATACTTGCCCGGTCTCTGTGACTCTTTATTTTCACTGTCATTTAGGACTTCTAAAATAAGCAAAATTCCCTAAATAACATCTTGCTATTTGTTCTAACTCAATTATTCGATTTCTAAGAACAACTGTAAGTCCTTTACAAACAGATTTAGTTTAACCATGCAGTTTCTTCCCATTAAAAATTTGAAAGGATTGCAAAAATGTTTCTGTCAATGAATATACAATTATTTCAAATAGATATAAGGATGAGAGTGACTTGCACTATACAGATGCTAAGAATATATCGTAGATCAAGTTATTTACATGTGAAGCAACATTTTTTTCCATATCAAATTTCTCTCTTTTTCTCAAACCAATCACATAAGTGATAGGTATTTTTTGGTATGTGATTCAAAGTTTCATTTTATTGTTTTTCACGAATAGAAGCGAAAATTATAAACTCATGAAAAATAGCTTACATAAAGTATAGTCTAACCTCATGCGACCACCTCTATGCGAGACCAGCTGTGTTTAGAGATACATTTCTAATGATTCCCATTGCAGTAATTTCATTGAGAACTGAACATCAAGAGACCACCTGTATTAAGAGACCACCTGTATTAAGAGACCACCTGTTTTAAGAGACCACATGTGTTAAGAGATCACATGTGTTAAGAGACCACATGTATTAAGAGACCACCTGTATTAAGAGACCACTTGTGTTAAGAGACCACCTGTATTAATAGACCACTTGTGTTAAGAGACTACCTGTGTTAAGAGACCACTTGTATTAAGAGACCACCCATATTATTAATAAAGAGACCACCCATATTAAGAGACCACCTGTATTAAGAGACAACTTGTATTGAGAGACCACCTGTGTTAAGAGACTACTTGTATTAAGAGACCACATGTATTAAGAGACCACCTGTATTAAGAGACCACATGTATTGAGAGACCACCTGTGTTAAGAGACTACCTGTATTTAGAGACCAGTTGTATCAAGAGACCACTTGTATAAAGAGACCACCTATATTAAGAGACCACATGTATTAAGAGACCACCCATATTAAGAGACCACCCATATTAAGAGACCACCCATATTAAGAGACCACCTTTATGAAGAGACCACCTGTATTGAGAGACCACATGTATTAAGAGACCACCTTTATTAAGAGACCACCTGTATTAAGAGACGACCTATGTTAAGAGACCACTTTTATCAAGAGACCACCCATATTATTAAGAGACCACCCATATTAAGAGACCACCTGTGTGAAGAGACTACCTGTATTAAGAGACCAGTTGTATCAAGAGACCACTTGTATCAAGAGACCACTTGTATTGAGAGACCACTTGTATTAAGAGACCACTTGTATTAAGAGACCACCTATATTTAGAGACCACATGTATTAAGAGACCACCCATATTAAGAGACTACCTTTATTAAGAGACCACTTGTATCAAGAGAATACCTGTATTGAGAGACCACATGTATTGAGAGACCACCTGTGTTAAGAGACCAGTTGTATTAGAGACCACTTGTATCAAGAGACCACCTGTATTAAGAGACCACCTTTATTAAGAGACCATCTGTATTAAGAGACCACCTGTATTAAGAGACCACCTGTGTTAAGAGACCACTTGTATCAAGAGACCACTTGTATTGAGAGACCACCTTTATTGAGAGACCACCTGTATTAAGAGACAACTTGTATTGAGATACCACTTGTATTAAGAGACCACCTATATTTAGAGACCACCTGTATTAAGAGACCACTTGTATCAAGAGACCACTTGTATCAAGAGACCAACTGTGTTGAGAGACCACATGTATTGAGACCACCTGTGTTGAGAGACCGCATGTATTGAGAGACCACCTGTGTTAAGAGACCACTTGTATTAAGAGACCACCTGTGTTAAGAGACCACCTGTGTTAAGTGACCACCTGTGTTAAGAGACCACCTGTGTTAAGTGACCACATGTGTTTAGAGACCACCTGTGTTAAGAGACCACATGTGTTTAGAGACCACCTGTGTTAAGAGACCACCTGTGTTTAGAGACCACATGTGTTAAGAGACCACCTACTTAAAGAGACCACCTGTGTTTAGAGACCACTTGTGTTTAGATATCACTTTAAATGTTTCCCATTTATAATGAAGAAAGAGACCACATTTTGGTCTTCTTAAGGGTGGACTATCTAAATGAACAAATTCAGAAGCAGAAACTTCAGCCAAGATCTAACAATAATTCAACCTTCATTAAGAGACCACCTGTGTTAAGAGACCACCTGTGTTAAGAGACCATCTGTGTCTAGACCACCTGTGTTAAGTGACCACCTGTGTTAAGAGACCACCTGTGTTAATTGACCACCTGTGTTAAGAGACCACCTGTGTTAAGAGACCACCTGTGTTAAGAGACCACCTGTGTTAAGAGACCACCTGTGTTAAGAGACGACCTGTGTTAAGAGACCACTTTCAATACAGTCCTTCATTGAAGTGATTTCATGTGAACTGCACCTGTATTCAGAGACCACCTGCAAGGAGAGACCACTTTTTTTGGACTTCCCAGGGATCGTTTAATACAAGTTTGGTTGTAATTAATTCAGAAATTAAAAAATCGAAACAAACAGAAAAGAAACAAGCAGGTGCTAAGATTCCTCTGATGACAGAACATATTAACACAACACAGGCAGAAACAAACAAATCCAGGCCAGGGCATTATTCTTTAAATGAAGATTTGTTTTTATTTATTAATATTTTGAAGTATAATGCAAATTACATCAAAACTTTTGTTAATGCTGACTGCTGGGTGAACCCGAATGGCTTGCTTTTCATAGTAAAAGTAACAAAGATGATCAATTAGAGAAAAAAAATCCAAATATTGAAATATTGATTATTTAATTTGAAATGCTCCCTGGAAGCTGATAAAACTTTCAAAATTTTTCTAAGGCCAAACAAAAAGTATTTGGTGTTGCCGGTAACCCTACCTACCCTTATTTGTTGTGCCTACCCTAAAGTTTTTAAGGCAACTTTTGAAGAAGCACTGTTAAAGTCAAGATCACTCTCCCATATAAACCATATAAAATTATTTATTAAAATAAAATTTGTTACCTACCCTAACTTTTTCCAATTGGAAACATATATTTTTTGTCTTGCCTAATGATTTAAAGTTTACTGTTCTTCCATGTTATCTTTTTCCTGATTTTCAGATTCCTGTGAGAGAAACAGATGGAGTTTAATTCTTTGCATCTGTGATGGACATTGAGTCCATAGAAAACCGTTGCCCCAGTGACGATACCCATAGAGGGACTACAGGGATATTGATGACAGAGATATTTTCATTATTAATCTAGTCAACAAAGTAGTAATTCCCTCGTAAAGAGTGATTTAAGCTGCCGAGAGAAACCATTCCAGAATCAGATTGATTGGTGGAATTTCCCATAGAGACTGTAGTTTGTAAAAACTTAACAGCAAAAACTGATGAATAAATATTCCCATAGCTAGCAGAGAAAGTGATTTGAAAGTTCCCATAGAGACTGTGATTTG
This sequence comes from Chlamys rubida, assembly GCA_032359455.1. NCBI lineage: Eukaryota > Metazoa > Mollusca > Bivalvia > Pectinida > Pectinidae > Chlamys > Chlamys rubida. Next base: position 13,404 of record JAUMHH010191704.1, read on the forward strand.
TAAAAACCTTCATCAACAAAAACTGATATTCCCTTAGCTAGCACGGATAGTGATTTAAAAGTTCCCATAGAGCCTGTAGTTGGTTAAAAATAAACTTTATCAGCAAAACTGATAAATAAATAAATATCCACATAGGTAGTACAGGGTTAGCAAATTGAAATTTCCCATAGAAAGAAGTTATTTCTATAGAGTTTGATACCATCAAGATTTGTTCCAAAAGACATTGTTTGCATGCATCAACATTATAACTGGCATATCAACAAAGTTTGACTTTGAGCTGGGATGTCAGAAAAGGGAGCGATGGATAGACAAGAAAATGGCAGTATTGAAAGCGACACTTCGAGTGGGGATGAGAACGTGGAGCGCGGCAACTGGTCACGGAAGATGGACTTCATGTTGTCATGTCTGAGTTATGCTGTGGGCCTTGGTAATGTTTGGAGATTCCCCTACGTCTGCTACAGGAATGGAGCAGGTCAGTAGTTATGGATAATGATTGTTGTTTTTTTTAGCTCACCTGGCCCGAAGGGCCAAGTGAGCTTATCCCATGGTGCAGCGTCCGGCGTCCGGCGTCCGGCGTCCAGCGTCCGGCGTCCGTCAACTTTTTCCTTTAAAACGCTACTAGTCCTGAACGGCTCAGAGGATTTTGACCAAATTTGGTCTGGAGC
>JAUMHH010191726.1:0-14066 GCA_032359455.1 Chlamys rubida
TTGGTCTTGAAACAAATTTAATGAACTGCAATTCATCACCCCATGAAATCGACCAAAGCAAGATTCAAACCTTATATTTCAATCAACGTGTGGTTTGTTTCAATAATTGGATCTTGTGAATTCCATTCTGATACATGTAGTTTGCCCTAGGTTCTGGAGCTTGTGCAATTCTACGTATTGACGTAATGTAAACAAAAATATAGTCCGTCATTGAAGGACCATCATATAACGTGATGGTGTACGTTGATAGTTAAATACAGCCAAATAATTAAGAAACAAAACACAAAACCATATTTTAAATGTCATATTTAAGTTTTGTTGGTGAATTCTTAAGATATCAAATTTTCTAACGCGTCATCGCGGAAGAATAATGTCTAGACGCGGGTGCGCAGGCTCCGCTGCGAGTTGACGGCAACCATCTTTTCACTAGCTCGAAGTGGAGAGCCGCTAAATTTCAAGGTTCTACATCTTCTGAAATGTGAAGCTGCACTAATTGGATGTCGAATTAGACAGGAAACCAGACGTGGCTTGAAAGGACGAAATAATTTGATATGGCAGTTGGCTGTTCGACGGCATTTCATATAAGACGGGTCCACATGGATCTAAGGTGACAGTACCCAAATCGGATCACAAAACCATCATTTTATTCATTCATTGAAAATCAAAGGAAGAAGATCGATGGGTGTTCTTACAAACGAAATTAACACACGGGGCTCACTTGATATGCTTATAGAACGCTCTGAATTCACCAATCAGCGTATCCGTTGTTTTGCGAATGTCAGGACCCAAATCGGATCAAGGCTTGAATTTTACAGTATCTAACACTTCAAATGAATATTTTTTTGTCAGCATATTAATATCTTATTATGACCTTCAGTATTTATATGGAAACAATATGGTGAATTTATTCTTATAGTCCAAAACAGAATATATAGTCGTCGCACGCGCCATTTTTTAAAAACGTAAACAAAAACTGACTTTTGAGTTTGAATTCAGTTTTCTTGTGCCATTTGAACTTAAAAACTAATAATCTATAGACGACAAAATGGTGCAAGGCTATCTATTCTAAGGCTACATAATTGTTATAACTGATCTGTTGACACATTTTTTGGTTTTTAAGTATTTTTGCAAAAAGTGATCCGATTTGGGTCCTGCCTCCTTACGTTGTTTTCTATTGGTTCTGACACAAGAGGCAGAATGGGTAGCTGGAGGGAACATTTCTAGGGCAGTACACGACTTGTCACTACCGCTAGCAACCGTGAGCTGATAATATTTTGCTGATTGATCGTTTTTTGGTTGATTGAACAATTTCTTGTGTAGCTTCAATAAAAATGTAAAATCTCATCAAGAGCATGGAAAACAGCAATTAGGGATATTTCAATCATACTATTATAGAACAACTTTTTCAGTGTGTCATGATCATCATTAGCTAAATTAGAAAGGTATTATTCTAACATGCAAGCAGGCTCCCATCCAGCCACTGACCACTCTCAGTCTGAACAAATCAGCATGTCTCGGAGTTATTACAAACGCCGACAGAACACCGACTGCGTCGGTGAGATGAAACCTGTAAGGGTGGAATCACGTAGGCGAAAAACCCTTAACCAACCAACCAACCAAGTTATTACACATTGCTGGAAAAATTATCTTGCCAGTAAGGCAGTATATTTCCTTAATATTCCTTAGCTGCTCCACTATTCCTCTCTACGAGAAGTCTCGACCCAAGACTTTGCCAGGGGAATCCTGTGGGTCCTCTGGATCTCTGTGTACCAATTCATGCACCTTCCCTTTGAGCCAGGGGGCACTGGCCGTATGTAATACCACAGGGTCGACACTACGCTGCCACCAAATGTAATTTGTGAGCAGGCACCCATCCAGCCACTGACCATGCTCAACGTTACTGAACTAGTGAGCAAGTCCCATGGATATACCACATCGCTGGAAAAGCTAGCTTGCCAGTAACTTTGAGTAAGGGAGTATTCTCCCCTCATCTTCCTTGGTTGTTACACTATTCCTCCCTCTAAGATGTCTCGTCCTGAGACTTGGCCTCCTGTGGGTCCTTGTGTATCAATGCACCTTCGATTCCGGGATCCCCATAACATCGGGTACTGGCCTTGGCCTTACATGTACATGATACTATAGAATCCCACCGCTGCCACCAAATGTAACAGGCTGGCGGGCACTGACCACGCTTAACGTTACTGAATTACATATACCAGTAGTAAGCATGTCTTGATCAGGGTAGTAGTGCATTGTTGAAAAAGCTAGCTTGGCTATATTTTTTCCCTTTAGCTGTTACACTATTATAGTGATCAACTATATAGGAAGATAAATAATAAGGAAAATAAATATATTGTTTAGTAATGATGATGGAAGTCTAACATATATTTAAGAAATTATCAACATTGTGCATAAGTTACGGTGAAACATATAATGAGGGACGGCTAATGTTTTTATTTTTCTTGGGGGTGGGGTTATATTAACAAAGGCTGAGTGATTCAAAGTTAATTAGTTTTCAAATATCATTTAATAACGAGTAAGTATGTATCAAATACAGTTTTGTGCTTTTATATACATTCTAGTTACAGGGATAGCTCCAGGTATTGTTGAACAGCTTTGTATCTTAATTATTATATGAAGCAAGTATTTGTTTTATCTTTCCTTTCGATTACTGACATAGTTGTTCAACACTGTTGGTGACATGCATATGCTTCAATATATATATAATATTGTCCATCACATGTTAACAGATTGATACATGACAATCTCGGACCCACCGTGTAAGCCTCAAACTATTGATCTGGATCCTGAGGGTTCAAGTTAACAGGGTTTTTACTGTACATTATATCTGAAAAATTTATGGGCGCCCATCATGATATTAGTATCCTGTGACAATCTGGCATTTATATGCTAAAGTATTAACCAGGGACAATTCCTATCTGAAGCTTAATGTATTTAATATCCATACCAATCATTGGCAATATGACTGCAAAGGACATTACAAAGGCTTTTAGGAAGTAAAGGAGAAAGGCCAAGAACTGTCCATTCTGGGAGAAAATGCATTGATCATCTTCATGTTCAGGCACTTGCCAGGAATATATATATTGGAACACTGGCTGTAATGATGGTATACATATACATGTAGATAGATGTATTCCAGAATCATTGACTAAGTCATGATCACCCTTCCATTCTTTGATGTGATGCCTCATGTTCAGTTCCCTATCCCCAACCCCACCTGGTTATTGGGAGATACCCCAGACCTGTTCCCTACCTCTAGAGTGTGTCAGAAACCCCAACTCCAGTATGTGGAGGACAAATTAAAGCTTTTGGTACCCCTACCCCAGTACAGGCCCTACCTCCAGAGTGTGACAGAACCCCCTACCCCATTACATATATGTGGAGTAGAAACCTGTTTGTACCCCAGACATACTCCACTGTGTGTATGATGTGTTTGTATGCTTGAGATTGTACCTGGTGTTCTGCCAGTTATGGGTCAGCTCATTTATAGTGTCATACAAATTGAATGCTGCAACACAGAAAAAATAATACTCAACCAAGACAAAGTTATACTCCTCTCTTGATCAAGGACACAGCAACATCCTGCTGATCGCAGGAAACAAACTTATGACGTTGAGGTCAGTAGACTGAGGCTCTACCAATTGCAACTGCTACTTATACCTGGCCCCTTGACTTTGTGGAAATGATTGATGCATGATCCTGACTAAGTGTTGTTATTTTTCAAGCCAATTTGAAATCCAAGATGGTGGCAATGGTGGCCATATTGAAAATATATTTTGAACTTAAGTTTTACTGAACCAATTTAGGTGAGACTGGGTCGAAAGATCAGTGCATGGTATTGTCAGACTTATATGTATTGTTAATTATTTTTCAAGTGAATTCAAAATCCAATACTGCCCCGACAAAACTCTGACATCTTGAAATTCATTTTCAGGAGTGTCGGGGAACTCCTATCACAAAAATATACATGTAGTACATGCTGTACTTAAGTAAAGCAATAAAGAAATAGATCTGATTTGGGGGTCATCTTCACTAATACAATGTTTATACCTGGCTCTGTACTGAAATATTTCCTGTTAGGTGTAATTGATTGAAATATGTACATGTATAAATGTAAGAATCAAAGATGTCAAATTATGTAAATGAGGAAAATGACAAACTGTGTAACCAATAATTTTTGTGGGGTTTTTAATTTCGTTGATTTCGTCGGTAATCTTCATCCATGAATTCATAGGTCCACGAAGTAATACAAGTTTGATATAAAGCAATTCTCCGTTTGAGTGGGTACTCGTAATCCATGAATTCAAATGCATGTACCCTTGAAATGGTGTATCGTTGGGAAACCTCAAAATTTTGGCCCAAGGAAAATATCTTATTTCAGTTCACAGTATATGAAGGATTATATATGTACGTAGCTATATTCTAATGCTCCTTCGTTAGAAATATTATTATGTTTGGATAAAAATAATAAATATAGCTTACCTGTGTTTATCCTCTTGGCATACCCGTAGTTGGATCGCTGTTAATCTTAAAATAATTATTTAAACACATGTTGATAATGGCTATTCAGCTTTCACTCTGCATAGTTGGGAACCTGTTAATCTTAAAATAATGTTTAAGACACATGTTGATAACGGTCATCTATCTGCTAACAGCTGGCCATGGATGGATCTAACTTCGGGAACTTTAGCCTAAATTCTTTACACACAAGAGTACACATGCATATTCGATATATATATATATATAGAAGTGCATGTTAATTGAACTAAAATAAATAGCTTGTCAAAGGTAATTCAACACCATATTCATGCATTTAGAGGTTCCCAGAGTGACTTGTCATACCATGCATGTGCACCTGCAATAACGTTTACATTAGTATAGGGGTAATACACTAGAACCAGCTTGCCTGACTGCCGTTAGAAAAAGTTTCAATGTTACTTTCTACATGACTGGTTCCTTAGTAAGGTTGTTGTACCATTCACATTTTGTTTTCAGTTTTGAGGTAAACTTTTCAGGTTCGCCTCCATTTTAATGATGGTGTAACTTGTTTATGATGATTTTGATATGGGTGAATGCATTGAGGCAATACCAATATAGAAAGAAGGGCAAAGAAGTGACTCTGTCTTATTCTTTTGGTTTAATAGTAGAGAATGTTTTCCAGTTTCAAAAATTATTTTTCATTTTTACTGGGTTTATTTTCATAAGGAGTAACAGCTAGCTGTTAGCTAGCTTGCTTTGTTGCTTGCAGTTGTAGCTTTTCATTTTCTCTAGCTTGAGCTAAGTTATTGGTAAAATTTTAAAAAGAAAACAAACTTTAGCAGGGAACCAATGCTAATTGTATTAATTGTATATCTATGTACTGTAAAGCGCTTTAGAGTGGCTTATTTTAGCTAGATAGGGCGCCTTATCAAATGCTATCAAATGATTTATATTATTATATTTATTTTCGGGAAAGAGCTTTGAATTTTCAGAGAATTATATCAAGTCTTATGCACTTATTACCAGGAAATTGATTTAAAGCTGTACATGTACGTAGGCTTTTGTACATGTCCGATTGACTCAAAGTTATAGCTCCTGTGTCCAGGAACATGTTTATAGACAGTTCTGGAATTACCTATAATTACTGATTGAATTTTAAGAGCATATTTTAAAATTAAGCTGTTCTCTGGATGATGTGGCTAAACTTTCTTTGTTCAAATTACTGATTATATTTAGGGATTTTTAAATTGATTGGGAATTACTGATTGAACTATATATAATTTATAAGACTAAACTGTTCATGGTCAGGAATTTGTGTAATAATTAATGATTACATTGATAGATTTATACATAAATTTAAGCTATTCAGGGATTCCAGGTTATTTCTTATTTTGAGTTATTTCATGTATTCCTGCTTATTGCACTTGTTATTATACCTATATGTAGATAGCTTTGATCCCTTGGGACAGAAATCAAACTTGGTAATCATGTAAGTACAGATGTGTAGTTGTAGATCTGGACATGTACAGATGATGTTTGATATGAGAGTTGATCTACTAATTAACAGTAGGACCAGCGGGAGGCCAGCGTGTCACTTACATTTAATACCATGTGATGGATTGATTGCATCTAAATACCAAAGTGTCATATACATATATATATAGCTACCTAAAGGTCAAATGTCTGCTATCTTAATCCTGATATACTGGTCAAAATAATGTGTGTGACTTGGTGTAGTAAACCACACTGTATCATATGGAAGGTCAGGAATGGGTGATCAGAGTATTTAGTGTGTGCCTTTGTATACAAGACCAAAGTGGAACAAATTATACTATCACCCTGTTGTTATATCACCTTGTGAATTCAATTAGTCCCATTGCTAAAATCAAGTTTGGTGTGCAATGGAATCATATGAAGATTTGCATCCATGTTTATCATAAAATGGGACACTGCATAACATTTTACAATAGTAATGTACCTTTCATATTCCTCCAGCACATTTGAATCATATAGCACAATTTGTAAAAAAAAAAAAGTATTTGGGCGCAAGGAAACAATTCATATTAAAAAGTTTCTGAACCAGTTAATTATGATAAAAAAAGGACCTTGCCTTATTCCTGGCCAGTGAGGTAAACTATATTCAACACTTCCAAGAAATAATATCTTTCCCCTGAGTAATAACTATGATACTTAGAAAAGTATTAAAAAAGGAAATAGTCCTTGAAAGTGCCTTGTTTAAACCTTGCAGTCATATTTCTTAACCATTATGAAAATATTGTATTATCCTGTAGTCACTTTGTACAGTGTATTCCCTTTAACCAGCTGGGTACGTACTAATTGCAATATATTGCGGGTTTCAGCATTTGCTTTACATGCTTGTAATCCGACAATTCAAATGTTTATAAGTACACTTGATCAATAGGTCAAGGAAATCTGGATTGTTGAAAAGTGGACAAAAAAGATCACATATTTATATTATTAGTGTAGTAATTCAAATTTGTGAATATTCAGACTTGTCCTGTGAGATGAGGGTGGATTTAAACCACACCCAGGGGTAAAACATGAACATAAGTTAATGGGTAGTAATGTATACATAATGTAATCCAATCCCAACACAAATAGTTTAATAATACATTGCTATTGTAAAGAATCGTATGGCAACAGCTTGGGGTTTGTCCTACTGCTATTTATTTATCATACTGGATATTATACAAACATACATTTATAAATTACCTTTATATGGATGTTTAATTTTAGAATGATAGTTACATTTGAATATTTTTATAAATACATGTATTGTATGAAGTGTAACTGTTGATATATGCTAGTCTTGACAGTACTGTTAGAGTATATTGTATATATATTGACATGTACACTGGATATGTCTGTCCATCTGTTAACATTTTCATGTTCGGAGCATATAGTGCATTGTATTTAAATTATAATCATAACAAAAAAAAGTTCATAAAAATTCATAAACATATAGAACCATCTTTTGTGTGCTATGAGGTAAATTCACGACCCTCACTTCAAAGTCAAGGTCACAAATTGAGATCAAAATGTAAAATCAAAGGAGTTTGTCTGGAGCATATATTTTTTTGTATTGAAGGAGATATTTAAGTGAATCTTTATAGGCATATCAGGCAGTGTGCCATGGCACCATTTCAATGCCATCATCGTAATGTCAAAGGTAAGAAGAAATATCTTGTAAAAAGGTATATACAGCAGAGATTAAATGTTAGTAGTATATATATGATATATATGAAACAGCCGTTTGTAATAATTGTCAAAGGAAAAACTTTGATAAAGCAGTATAGAACTTGCATATATATATATTGAAATTTTATATCACAAATACCAGGTATGTTTCATAATGAGATATGATATTCCGTCTTACCGTGTAACTAATGCTCTTTGCATTAAAAAGGTTCTAATTGTACATTAAGCTGATGGTTTTGGTGTAGGCCTGCTTTTTTTTAACCATGGGGTATATACATGTACATATGTAGTGCTGATTGTTCGGAGGAAGGTAACTCATCATTTTGGATCAATTTTTCTAAGATAATGATTTGTTGTAGACAGTTCAGAAATGTCAGAAGCTGTATCGATCCCTAGACAAAACGATGAATGATTTTCTTTGGGAACAATGCAAATGGTTCCATTTCTTGTTAAATGAATTACATTCAACATTTCTGTAATTCCATAAAATTGTTAGAACCCATCTATCTATATTTTATGTCTAAAGCTAAATTTGCATTCTTTATAAAATATTTAAGCCAATCAGAAGCCAACTGGACATTCAGTCTGTACTGTATGATGCAGGAGGTCAACCTCCAATTTAAATGGCTCTGCCAAATTGAATATAAGGGTTAACAACCAAATGTTCAGGCTCCATGCATGAGAGCTGCCCTTTTTCATCCCATATCAATAATCAAGTTGACATTCTGTAAAATACATTATTTACCAATGCAATCGAGCACTCCATAACCACAACCACCCAGTCTGCACTAGTACTGTACGAGTCAAGTGTGTGGTATTCAACACGTGTAGAGCCACAATCCCAAACTGATCTGCAAAACTGTTCAGGGCAAGGAAGCTCGTAAGGGTATAGGGAATTTCTCTATTCCACTCAATTTCATGTTGCATGACACACAATAATGGGACAACAATGTGTTGCATGACACTATAATTGGACAACAATATGTTGCATGACACGATAATGGGAAAACAATGACACAACATACATGTAATTGTATAGGGGAAATTCTGAGGCTGCAATACAGAAACTGCTGATGCATTGAAATTGATACCAAAAAGATTGATTAATTAATGTTAACTGAAGAAAGGATTCTTTTTGCGTTGAAATAGGGTATGCTTTATATATCTCGCAGTCACTGACTAATTCAATACATGTAATACATATGTTTCACTTTGATTATTGAATAAAATACTGTAAAAACTGAACTAAAAAGTCTTAGCATGGTTTCTAGTGTAATCCATTGAAAAGGGGGAATATATTGATGCCCAGGACTACTAGCGTTGGATAGAGAAATATTCACTCTCCGAATTTCAGAAATGGAGGCAAAACCCTGTGAGTTTTATAATGTATGAGCAGGGGTAAATTTTCTTACACTTTACATCAGCTACAAAAGCCAAATAAAAGGCTAATTTTGTTCATGATCATGTTAGGTGTGAAATAGGTTGTGTCCTTTACTTGAAGAACATTTCTACATTTCTCTTTCAAGTTCTAAGAAAAGAAATCTTTTATGTGTCCCTGATATATTGAGAATCATTTTGATGAAAGTCTATCACTGAAAGATATATATATGCTTCAAATAGCAATTTGTTTTGAGGAAGAGGCTACTGAAAAAAAACCACCCAAAATCATGATAGTCCTGCCCATCTAAGTCATCAGCCTTTCAGTTGTCCGAGTAGCAAAAATTGACTATCAGAGTGTGAACAATAACTCAATAAATTAAGGAGGTCACTCCAATCTATATATTTTTTCATATCCCGCTCAAAACAGTGTACATAGCACTTTATTAAAAGTGTTAGGTAAGAGAAGTGCAAACAATTTTGTGTCAACAATCAACTTGTCTTATAAATGTGCAAATAAAAAAGGGACCCTCATGCAGTCACCAGAAGCTGCACAAAGCCTGTGTCAAGTCCTGCACCAATTTGACTGATACTTGGTACTCAGGTACATTACCTTACATGGAACGGATGTGAATAAAGTATTAGGATATTGGAGTTACATTCCCTACCCCCAACCTCACCCGATCCAAATTTCTGGAGTTATGCTCCTTTGTTAAAGAAACATTATTTGACTTCTTCCAAAAGTACTGGATCCATTTGAATGATACTTGATACACATAACCATATAATTGGTGGCTTGGTTGTGTAAGTCTGCCATTCTGGTGACAATTTTACAAGATTTCTCTATTAGGAGTGGAAGTCTTTTGACAACAAGCTTTCAGCTATATTTGAAAAATGTTATGTAGAAATGTCATTTTTGTGTCGCCTGCAACGCTAGGCGACATATAGGTATTACTTTATCGGCGTCGTCGATTGCGTTGTCTGAAACAAGGTTTCCGTGTAATAACTTGAGTTCCATTGGGTTGTTGCATACCAATACATTTGTATAGATACAATGTAGGACAAGTACACATTTCAGAACTTTACGTGCATTTTTGGTGGATTTATCCCCCTTTTATTGCCAAATAAGGGCATTGTGTAGTAAATGCAAGAACTTTTTTTATCTTTTAATCAATTCCTTTCAACTTTTGTACGGTAAAGCTAGAAGCAATAATTATAATGTTCAACAAATGTTGCAGGTTTTTCTGTCGAGTTTCAACTTGATGCGTTTTGGCATATCACACTTGACATGTACATGTAGCAATGCTCTTCATCGTTTTTGCCATTAATATTTGCTTGTTTACGTGATTACTCAAACAATTGTTCTTCAATTTTTGTCAAACTTGGTGGGATGTTTCATTACCTGAATGCATTGGATGATTTCTTAAATCGTGATATTTAGATGCTATTCGGCAGAGTTTTGTCCCTTTTTCATTGCGGGGCTATGCTCATTTCTTTGCCAAATAAAGGCATTGTATAGTAAATGCAAGAACTTTTTTTATTTTTTAATCAATTCCTTTCAAATTTGGTATGGTAATTCTAGAAGCAATAATGTTCAACATATATTACGGATTTTTCTGTCTAGTTTCAACTTTCCACGTTTTGGCGTATCACACTTGACAAAGCAACACTGAACTTCATTTTTGCCATTAACTTTTCCTTGTTTACATAAAAATTTGTTTCTGTGCCATAACTTGAGTTTCTTTAGGTCGATCGAGCTCAGACTTCATACAGTGCTTTCTCACCAATAGTGCTTACTTGGAATTGCTTTTCATGTCCGAAGGTCAAAGGTCAAGGTCACCGTTACTATAAATAGAAAATCTGTTTCTGTGCAATAACTTGAGTTCCTCATGATCAGGGTTGATTGTGCTTCCTAACTAAAAGTGTGTGCTTGGGATTGCTTTTGTATTAGAGTTGCCTGCACAGGCGACACATCCACTCCTGTGGAATTCTTGTTTTAAGAAGTAATGTCAACATTACAACTCAACCGTGTAATTACCTTGCATGTTTTTGCTGCAGACATAAGACTTTTGGCATCAAGGAAGGACATGATCACCAGTAGGATGCCATCTGTGAGCAGTTCCCATGGTAACGCCTCCACCATTACATCTCCATTAGATGTCTCCATTGTCGGCACTCAAGACTTAATCACGTTGACCCTCATACAACCTAAACAACAGATGGATAAAATCTGATAAGTAATACATCCTCTGAGAATTTTATAAACTTAACATTTGCTAGGCCACTTCTAAAATTTAATAAATTCTAAAAATAATTCCACTTACCCAATATCATTCAACATGAAATGTAATATCAAATTTGACAAGTCAATCAGACTAACGTCACTGTGCCCAAAAAGGGACACTTGTGGGAAAACAGACAAAGAAACTGTCATGCAATGCAAAGAAGTACTTACGGTATATGTACACAGTTTTCACTTGATGATACTTTTATGACAATTTAACTGTATAATTATTAGCTTAAGTTGAATATAATGGCTAAGTACTGATCATTACCGTTACATGGACAATTTAAAGGTAAGAATAATTATCAAAACAAAACTTTGCTGATGTACGTGCTGTGTCAGATGCTATTTATTTGGATATCATTTTCAAAAGTCTATTTTATCAAAACGGTAATGCTTGTTTCTAGAAGACATTGTATCAGAACCCCCTTTGACTCTAAAATATTTGAATTATAATAATTGTATAATATTCTGCTGATATTGATCATTTATCCTCCAATGTACTGAAGTGTGGCAGATTTTAATTGTACATAGGATTACAGTCGCCTTTTAGCTTCAAGCTAGAGGGAATTTCCCTTTAGCTTAGTGGTAGAGCGTCTGACTTAAGGAACCTAGCGATCGCAGGTTCGATTCCCGGTGGAAGCTGATCACTTGTTCCTGTTAAATATGTGCAAATAAATTCCCTACCCATAAGGATATTTCTTAAGCCCATGTGCTCTAATTATTTACCCTTTCACCACTGTAGACCATAATGGACTTATCCATATCAATGCATGGTTAAGTCTACTAAAGTGACATAGGGGTGAAAGGGTTAACAGTTTAACAGTTTAAAGCCCAAGTCACGGAGTTTGAAACCGGCATATCTGTGAAGACAATGCAAAAAAAAAAGATATCTTAAACCGTTCATTTGAAGTAACTGTAATATTGGAAGATCATTGTTATTGCTGACAAATGTTAAAATGGTTTAATTACTATACAGTAAGTAACTGACCTACATTAGAACTCTTAGCTGGTGCAATTTACTGTAGTACCTATATGCAGTAAGCTCTTTCGTCCTATTGTTTGGACAGCAATGTTGAATGAACATCACTGTATCTACATCTGTTTCTTTTCCATCATATCAACGTGACTGTGTCTAGGTGTCTATTTCATCTGACGTCCTAGTTGTCCTCAGGTAGACATTTGTTTACTAAAAAATATTATGACGGTAACTTCCGCATTTAACCAACAGTGTCTAACAGCTGAGCTGCCCTCACTGGAACCGGGGCTGACTGGGACCGTCGCTGACTGTTAGGACCGTTGCATATTGTGGCGTTTTCATACACTTGTTTTAGCAAAAGTCTGCAATGATTTACATCAATATGTCACTAATGTTCAGCATGGGAAATAATCAGCATCAAATTATCAAGACAAATGGAATATGATCATTGTTTTCAATACAAAAAGTGTAGCAGAACTCACAATGCGGAGTTGGAATGTAACAGTTACCTCCCTTTGATCATGTAACAACGAAATACTAAAAATATACATCTAATAAAATACACGGTCCTGAGCGGGGACATCCCTATCGGGAAATCAAATGTTAAACATGTCCGTTGTGAATCTTCTCATTAGTAAAGTCAGCAGCAATGAATCGGTCAAACGATGTGTCAATGATTTTTAAACGAAAATAGGAACGTGAACGAGGAAATACTAAATACATACATCTTGTAACATACACGGTCCTGTGCGGGGACATCCAGATCAGGAAATCAAATGTTAAATATATCCCTTGTGAATCTTCTCATTAGTAAAGTTAGCAATGAATACGGTCAAAACATGTGTCATAATGACTTTTAAATGGAAACATTTGAACATGAAAGACGAAATACTTAATACATACATCTTATAACATACACGGTCCTGAGCGGGGACATCCTGATCAGGAAATCAAATGTTAAATATATCCGTTGTGAATCTTCTCCTTAGTAAAGTTAGCAACGAATACGGTCAAACGATGTGTCATAAAGATTTTTAAATGAAAAATAGGTAAAATGAACGACGAAATACTATACATATACAGCTTACAATAAACACGGTCCTGAGCGGGGACATCCTGATGAAGAAATAAAATGTTAAATATACCCGGTCTTTTTCGTCATATAAGTTAGGTTAGTGATGAACACGGTTAAAAGATGTGTCATAATGATTTTCAAAAGAGAAAGAAGTAACTCGAACTACAAAACACTGAGTGTATACATCTTACAAGAAACACGGTCCTGAGCGGGGACATCCTGATCAGGAAATCAAATGTTAGATTTATCCGTTATTATTCTTCACATTAGTAAAGTTAGCAATGAGAACGGTCAAAACATGTGTAATAATGACTTTTAAATGGAAACATTTGAACATGAACGACGAAATACTTAATACATACATCTTATAACATACACGGTCCTGAGCGGGGACATCCTGATCAGGAAATCAAATGTTAAATATATCCGTTGTAAGTCTTCACATTAGTAAAGATAGTAATGCATACGGTCAAAAGAGAAGTCATAATGACTTTTAAATGCAAAAATAGGGGGGGAAAACCAACGAATTACTAAATATATACATCTTATAACATGCACGGTCCCGAGCGTGGACATCCTGATCAGGAAATCAAATGTTAAATATATCCGTTTATTTTTCGTCATATAAGTTA
>JAUMHH010191737.1:0-14064 GCA_032359455.1 Chlamys rubida
TGATCGACCGTGTAAATGTCACCATTATAAACCGACATCCTAGTATGATCGACCGTGTAAATGTCACCATTATAAACTGACATCCTAGTATGATCGACCGTGTAAACGTCTCCATTATAAACCGACATATTAGTATGATCGACCGTGTAAATGTCTCCATTATAAACTGCCTTTCTAGTATGATCGACCGTGTAAATGTCTACATTTTGAATTGATATCCTAGTATAATCGACCGTGTAAAAGGAAACATTATAAACTGACATCCTAGTATGATCGACCGTGTATTTATATAATCGACTCCAAGTCTCTTTGATGTTTGATTTAATTTATTTGGAAAGAGTACACTGAAGTAAAGTTAAACTCTGTCCAATTTTGTCACACTACCATTTAAACGAGACGAGAACAACACTGACCTTATGACATAGATGGACTTGACATAATTTGATAAACAGTGGTACGATACAGATATAATTAATATCATGTCTGGTAGAGCTGCCCTCCACAAGGTCACGATAAAGGACACATACCACATATGCAACATGAGTGTAAAACAAACTATCGCTTTTTATGTTGCCAAGCAATAATCAGCGGTACCTATCAGCGGAATAAAAACAATAATATCTTAATAATTACAACTAGAAATTTATAAAATGTATGAATAATAAGTATATTAAAACTTAACATTGCGTACATTGTATAGAAAGACTTGCACTTTGCACTGATGTTTTCTCTTTATCACCTCTTCAGCTGTACATAGTTGGAGACACGTATATAATAAGTATTGTGTGACGTAATAAATCGTCCATATTTTGATGACTTCATACACATGAAAAGGATTTTCTTGTACATAGGAATGCGTTTAGTGTACTAATCACTGGTATTTAAGTCAGGCTTTAAAATATCCTTTATGTCTGCCTTTCTGCCCATTCCCTGAGCACGATTTGTTTTTGTTAGGAATGTATATCGGTATCCGAATACGACGCTGCGCAACTGATGAAGAAGTATTACTCAACTGCTAACGCCAAAACCAATGTCACAGGTGATATCAAATATAATTACCGCAGCATATAAACTCCAAACAGAAAAACAAGGCTTATTTAGCTGTTAGCACATGTGACGCATATTTAAACCTGTATGTTTGTACAGTAACTGCATCAACAAAACCTGGCAACATATGTCAGACAAACAGGGTTAACTGATGGACGCTTACATTTAGACACAAACATTACTGTCTGGTGACACATGTGCCACTTGATGGCGACCATCAATAGACGTCAGATGTGATGTGTGGTGGTGAAACGTGTATGCATGTCTCTCAACCACTGACTCGCAACATTTACTTACAGTGTATGCATGTCTCTCAACCACTGACTCGCAACATTTACTTACAGTGTATTTGCAATGTCATTTTATTGAATGATAAAACTACGAACATTAAATTTGGGATAGCCAATAGTTAAATATTTGATTTTATTTAAATTCAATCTACTTTTCTGATTATCTTTATCTACTTTATCTATATTTTTTGTTCAGGCGAGATATTTTTTTTCTAATAAAATCAATAGGCTTTTGTTAAAAAATGCAAAGATCACAGATTTTATATTTATTACGTTACATGTACCTGTAATGTCGATACATTTCATCTTTTTCACATCTAAACACAACGAATTTAGTATCGACAAACCTACTTTGGCTGGTATTTCTAGAATCAGGAATGATAATGATCACAACTGAAACAATCACGTTTAAAGATAATAGACGCTTTTACTAGATTACACTTACTTGTTTAATCTTTTTTCACATGGCTTTGCTGTGTAGAATGATACCAGCACATCATTGTACTATGTGCTGACCACCAGCATCATTTTAATTGCTATTTTTTGTACAATCTAGATTTTGTAACAACAATTTTCAAAAAACTAAAAATAATGACATTCAAATATCAATATACACGTATATAATATACATGTTTTATCTTTACTTCAATTAAATATGATGTGTGTAAACTGTTTATAACTGTAAGGAGAGGGCGCTCATAGGCTTTGCCTGTTGTCCAATTCATTTGTAGCTAAGATCTGAACAATAAATATTCTAAAATGAAAAATAATGATCACAATGATACACCCAAACATGTCATTTGTTAGTTGTTCAGGTATGAAGAACCTCACAGAAATACTTCATTTTAATTATCGAAATATTTTCACCTAAATTGCTAGACCATCATGAAGCAAATTGATATAAACAACATCGATCTAAAGGATATCAGATATGCCAGTACGCTAACTCTCCAAATATAACAGTGACGAGGCAAAAGTCTTTCACGTTACGTTAATTCCCTATCGCGTTTAATGTTATTTTACCTTTTTTTCAATAGCTCGTTTCCATTTTGATGAAATACGGCAAACAACAAGACAATTATGTAGCACTTCTGTTGGTAATATTTATATAAGTATCCCTTTATAAGAATTTTTACAATGAAAACCATAAGTACGGCAACATTGAATATTCTGTCTATAGGAATGACGTGAAAAGGTACATTTTCTGTAGATGTGTAAAAATGATATCTCAAGAACATTGACAGATTAAATTGAATCAATATTATTAATAAAATCAGTGAATAGTTTCCAGCTCTGTGCAAGTTTTATCAAAACGAGACGAAAACATAACGTAAGGCAATTGATTTATGGCACGTCCTTGTTGTATTTAAGGCGTAAGCTTACGGTTGTTTCTGATAAAGTATAGACCAATTATGTATATATTGATATGCTTAAATATATGCCTGACATTTAATTATAACATATTAAAATAAAATGAAATTCTTAAATGTACGCCTGACAATTAAATATAACATATTAAAATAAAATGAAATGCTTAAATGTACGCCTGACAATTAAATATAACATATTAAAATAAAATGAAATTCTTGAATGAACGCCTGACAATTAAATATAACATATTAAAATAAAATGAAATGCTGAAATGTACGCCTGACAATTAAATATAACATAGTAAAGTAACATGAAATGTTTAAATGTACGCCTGACAATTAGATCAAAAATATGAAATTAATTTGAAGTGGTTCATGAAGGTACAGTATACTCGAACAGTACCAAAGTGGCATTGTTTGTTCTCTATATGAATATAAAAACTGTTGATGTTATTTCATTTTTCAAAGACCACCCAAATAAACACGATATACATTATAATGAATGAGAAAGAGAATATAGCGAAACCTGTCTGAGACTGATTAGGAACGAAACCTAAAGGTCTCGTTTTCAATGGATACAAAGTTCGTTGTTTTACAGTCAGAATGGCGTCTCGTGCTCCTGTCCATCTCCCCGGGCCGTGGAGTCTGAATTGATAAGGCGTACACGGACCTACCAAACACAACCATGCTAGCTTAGGGTCTGTCAGAAGCAGAAAGTCTGCAATACAAAAAAAACATATCGTTGGCACATGAGTTTAGCATAGTTTTATAAAACGTGCAAAAGAAATATAGCAATATAGAAACACAGAAATCTTGTTGATAATATAACTACACGTATAAATCATGAGACTTGTCACGTCAACAAAACAATGCCTTAGTTTGCGCTAAATACAGGGGAACATGATACAATTCGCTGACAAAGAAGTTATAATATTCATTACAATAATAAATTATTTCGAAAATTTGTTTTTAGATACATGAAGATGATTTGCAATTGCAGAACGTGATTAAATGTATTTGTAAATGATAAAAACGATCTTTAAACAAACACATACCACCAATATGCACAATGTTTTATAAGCAATCCGGTAAAATATGAAAATATGCTATCCTACATTTGAATGCAAATAGGCAAAGAAAATACTGTTTAATGGATTTACAGCAATAAATGTACGCATGTGTGCTAGTATAGGTTTGAACCAGAATGATTCAATTAATCACGCTATTCCATAAGGCATTGAAATTGACATCTGAAACATTGATAAAAGGTAGACATTCTGGAAAAAAATAAAGCCATTCTAACAAGGAGACAAAACTATATCCTATATCTGAACAGAGGAACTTTGTTGATGAGTAAGCTTTGCAGAATAGTGAAGAATTGGAAAAGTAAATCTGTTTTTGTAATGTCGACCTTTTTATACAAAAAATGGCTTCGTTTATTACAAGATGCGTGACCACCTATTTTAGAATCAACCAGAATGTTGCTTTATTGGACGTTTTGGCTGACTCTTAAATACAACGACTTTGCAGTTTTTTTTATCAGTGTGCCAAGTCTTGTGTTTCTACTGAACCGTCCACAATGCTTTTTCAGACTCTTGTGCTAAGCATACGTGTGTTACGGTGTGTGTGTGTGTGTGTGTGTGTTAACAGTAAAGCGTCGCTTACTACAGATGCCTTTGCAGCAAATTATGGATTTACAACGAGTTAAGCGATATAACGAATGCAACATAAAAGGGTAAAAGAAAAATAAATATGTTTGTGGTAAGCGAGGTAGCAAAGACAAGTAAAATGATGCACATTGTAAAAGATTGGTTGTATTATGTTATTCTGTTTCTATTTGTAATGAAATAAGGGAAACAAAAAGGTTTTAAAACATGCACAGAGCTCAGATTGCCGATGTTAAGGTGTTCAAATCTCTATGGCTATGCATGATATTGTTATACAGTTAAAAGTTAAATTTTCCCATAAAGAAAGTTTCGTATTTCATCCTTTTAAACGATTTGCGGTGTAAATTATTCAACGTTTATACCGGAGCACAATGAAAAGAATAAGAAAATAAGAATATTCTCTTCAGAAACAAATCATTTGTTAAATGTAAATTCCATAAGCAGGGGAGGCTGATACGACGCTATTGCGGAAAACGAGTTTATATAATTGGTTATGTATCATTGATGAACAAAAATCTTTTTAAACACAATTTGACCTTGGTATTGAATTGTTGACATACCGCGTTGTGCATGCTTCCTTCTTTGTCAACAACTGGGATAAGATTTGACATATTTCGTCCTTTTAAAGATGAAATGTAAGTGTTGAATGTGACAGTGTCTAAGTACATTGTAGTTTTGCTTATTTTATTGACGCACTGAAATGTGCGATCACCTACGTAAGTCTGGTTTACAGCCGACGAGTGTTGCCAGTTCGTCCATGTACGGGATCCAATCTACCTGTATCGTGTGACGTATGGATTTCACGTATGTTTTCCTCATGGTATCCTCCTTCCGCCGGATTTCCTTCCACATCTCGTCGCTGGAGGGTAACGTGACATCACCCTGGGGAAAGAACGGACAACCAATCAAACCAATAGTATGAAATTGATTCAAAATCATTTCCATTGCAAAATATACACACAAATACTATTTTTTAAATATTGTTTTCAAAACGTTAATTGAAAACGATGGTATTTAATCAAATGAAGTTGTGTACATCTGGGTACATGGCAAGACATAACAGTTACTCACACAATAAAATCGCAAGGTTTACCAAAGGGAAATATAAGGTTATACATGTAGGCCCCTTTCACTTTTTACTGTATCGGAACACTTTAAATTATAGATTTTCAATGTTTTGACATTTGGTACAATGTGCCAATGATGACTCCTAAAGGGTTGAGTCTTACCTGTATGGTGGTCCATTTAGGTTTTCTCTTAGTCGACTTATTAAAGTTTAAATAAGTACTTTATTAATTCATTATTCTAGCAAATATTCTCCTAATCTAGCGCACAGGCGGTATTCATCATTTGATATTATTTCTTTTAAGTTTTTCCAGAGTTAAAAAGGAAAGCCGATATTCCAAATGACGCTTTACTTTTTACTGACTACGTATACACATTTTTAGAACTGTACATTAGAAGTAATATAAAGCATAACTTAAATACACTTTTTTTTGGTCTCTCAAAACGTTTCTTTATCACGTTATATAAAGGCGATATTTGATATAAGATTTATATTACACAGTAAGACAATATACAGACCTTAAATACCCTTGTTGCTAGGCGACACTGTAACTCTGACGTCGGCATCAATGCCCCCAGAGGTTGAACGCATCCTATGACGCATAACGTCTGCTTCCTCAGTTTGGGTGGGAACATGTATTTGTAAAGTTCTACATTGTTTTGCTGAGCATTCAGAACAGATGTATCAATGAAAGGGAATCTAATAACATAACCTGTGGCTAGAATAACTGAGTCGATGTTCTCTTCCTTTGTTCCGTCTGTGAATTCTACACCGGTTGTAGTAAAGCACTTGATATCTGTCTTGACTTTGATAGATCCACTGGCTATACGGTTTGGAAGATCATCGTTGACCATGGGATGTTGGGCAAAGAACGAGTGTTTGGGCTGCAATGCGTAAGCGGCATGATCAAATCTCGAGTTCAAAATATGTCTCGCCATAGGGTCCTTGATTCGTAAGGAACAGAGGCTGTTTGCCCACACTACTAGTCTGGAATGGGTGAAGTCGATTGGCAGTCCATTTGGTCCGACACGATTGAGTACCCACGTCCCACGTCTGGTGCTGAGATACACCTACCAATGACAAATCATTTATGTTACATGTATAACGACAAACAATTTTGCAAGTTCACGTTATTGCATTACAATTTTAAAATTACTATATAGATGGTGTTGAATTCAAAACGTATATGTCTAAAACAATATAGAGTAACTTTTGCATTTGTAATATTTGATAAAAGAAAGATTGAAATTGTTTTGAAGTAGCTGATACAAGATACCCGACAGAGTTTTTCATTTAGATTGTTAATATTTGAAAAACAAAAGCAATTCTATTGACGCGAATCAAAACAATTCCTAATAGAAACCTGACAATGAATTAAAAATACACATTTTAACGACCAAAAAATGTCAGACTGAAACAACCGATAAAGTAATTTGCTCACTCAATAGTGTCTTAGTGTGACAGTATACGAAATTGTTTTGTAGCATTTCAAATAAAATTCAACATGTATGACATTATACTGTATTTGATTACAGCTTTAGCTTCTATGGTATTTATTTCACACATTTTAATGCTGGCTTACCTTTTGGTGGATCTTTTTGAATACTATTTATTTTAACGTTCTAGCAATCAACAACACGTACCTGTGACGTCACACTACTGAGTTCCACGGCGACATCACCACCAGAGTTACCAATGCCGACGACGACGACTCGTTTGTTTTCGTATTGGTAGGGAGTCTTGTAGTCACGGGAATGAATGACCTTGCCCTTGAATTCTGAAAGCCCGCGAAAGACCGGGACGTGTGAGGATGCATGGTGACCGGTGCATACTAGCACCGCATCAAACAACGTTTCGACCTTTTCGCTGGTCTTCTTGTTACGCAGAGTAATCATCCACTGGCCGGAGTCGTTGAAATCATCAGCTTGTTTCAGGCTAAGAACCTGCAGGAGCATTAAAATACTGGTACATCATAAAGACTTAGTGATAAGGTAATACCACAAAGGGCCGCTCTCAATGTATATTCTTAAAATTGTTCATCAAATCAGAAAAAATTGGATACATATATTGATTTCAAGGTTGATATTTCGTCACTGGAGGTTATATATATCAACTAATTACTTTCGAAAACTCGCCATCTATACGGTACAACAATACGGTACATATCATATGATACCTCTGTGTGAAATGTGATGTATTGACGTAATTGATGAGCATCAGCATACATCTCCAAGTATCTCTGGACATATGTATTATGCATAAAGACCGGAAACTCCCGAGGTATGGGGAAGTCACTGAAGCACATCGTTTCCTTGGACGTATTGATGACTGTAGACTTCGTCACACTTCCCTGGCCCTCCCGAACCTCACTCTGGTAGTTCCACAGGCCTCCTAACATGTATATGAAACAAACTCATAACATAACGAAACCAATCAGCTTATACAGCATTGCATCAAACAGAAATCACGAAATTGTATTCGAAACGGAAAACAAGTATGCTTGTCTTAACATAATAGTTTCCTACAGTAACATGCATGTCAAACACGAGCTAGTTAAATACAGATGCAGGTTAAACTAAGTGTTCACGAAAGGTAAACGTTAGCATTACCGCAAATGACGTCCTTTATGATGGCTCCCATGAAACCCATGAAAGTATGTAAGACACAAATAATCAAAGATATTCTTGGCAAGTCTTCAATCATAATAGACACTGCAATCACAGGGACATGAGAATCAAGGGTTTGGACCTATCCTGATGAAGTACTTATCGGTGATACTAGGTGTCAAATTGGTTTAAGCTACTATTGAAGGGGAGGTGTGTAAAATATCATAATAATACATTAATTGTTATAAAATAATTTATCCTTTTCATTTCAGCAATTCATAATAGAAATACATAAAGCTTAACAAGACAAACACGAATCTACAATGGGTGAAAGAGAGACAACCACTCGATGTTTGTACCGATAGCAGTACAATATTACCTCTCTTGTTATGTTAAGTGTCAACTCATATATCACTTCATAATACAATGAATCCGAAAGGGGTTCATTATAAAGAGCCCTAGTCTTTAGAAAGTGATAAAAGTGTGTTGGCGGATCAGTTAACAAAATCACGTCACTGATAGACCTTTATCCTGTAGGTTTGGGTGAAAATTTGCCTACTGTTTCAAATGTACGATATCGTAAACTGTATGTTTCTTTTCTTTAAACATGTTGCTATGTTATCTGGTATGCCGCAGAAACGTGAACAAACATGCAAAAGTAAAAATTAAAAAAGAGAACCAAACAAAATATAATTAAAAAACATATATATAACGTATAAATACAATGTCATGTACCTGACAAGCAAAAATTTTAGAAAAACATTAAAAATGTGTAAAATGCGTCAGTCAAAAACCCCTCATACCTATGTCGCCGGTCCTCTCGAAGCACGTGGGTACCAGACTCTCGTCCAGACAACACTTGATGGCAGTAAGGCCACTGGCACCTGCGCCTATCACCGCTACCTGCTTCATGTCTTGTGGTTAATGAATTATCAGCATGTTGACTTCTGTAGATCCAACTGAAACGTGATACATATCTTAAAAAGCACATTTAATATCACTCTATTAATATAAACGTGTTTATAATTATCTCAGTGAAATGGTTTACATTTGCATGCATAATTGTAAAACACAATTGATCAACACTGCCATCTTCAATTGTTGCATGTCTATGTTTATAATGATATATTAATATGAAAATTTACTTGAATATACTAACCGATACAATGATACCTTTCACCACTGTTAATGCTAGTGTCCGGTATGTACTCGTCTGTCCCGCCCGATGTCCACAGCCACACAACGCCGTGTGAGTATCAAGTGATAAACAGATAACGACTAAACAAAGAAACATTATCTGAAGTCGTACTATCTTTAGCACACTTATGATAAGTGTTACTAATTGTGTAGGGATTGAGAGCCCTTGACGGGTGATAGCAGTACAGGAAATGTTTGTGGGGTACGCTATGTTTTGTCTAAAAAATAACAACGCTTGGTTGGTACAGGTGTACTAATATATTTACAAGGCCTTCGTACTGTTCATTTTTAAAACGATTGACATGTTTTAATGAAAGAAGAAAACACAAAGGGCACCCATTACTCCCATATCAAAATTAGATCAAGCAGATGTCCAAAGTCTCCAAATATATAATATGCAATAACGTAAGTTCATAAGGAAATGTGCTCACGTCGTTAAGCGCCTCTCTAAAATTTGAAATATTTTAGTCAGTATCTCTCGAAGACAATTTGTTTTGTATTTTACGTCTCTCACACCACTTTACACGTCCTAATCACTTGCATCTGATACAATAACAGTAGGAATGAAAGTAACACTTTTTACCTTATATTTCCATGATATTATTAATGTTACATCGATATCATTGACAGGTTACATACAGGTACAACCGCCATTTCGGGTTGGATAATAACACATTCTGTGCCAGACCTACTGGTGGTTATATGAGACCTAGAACTTTTAAATATATATACCATTTGCAATGTAGGCAATACATAGCGAATTTTCATTCGTTTATTTTGTAGATAAATAAAATTGTTTAAATGAAGTCAAGGCTTTGTTTTATCACAAAGTTATTGCGGCACCGTGTTGGCCGTGCTCAGTGTACACCAAATGAAGGGTAACTCTACGGCTGTACCATCATTTGGAAAGGTGACGGTTGATGTAATGGATACAACCTCAGATTTGGTATTAAAAAGTACAATGTTTTCCCTATTTTAGTTGGATTATTAAAGACTATGATGGAACAGTTTTGTTTTTCGAGTAGTTATGACTACCGGGAAATCCAGAAAAAAATGACTAACTAAAAACACTTTTGCAGCGTGCTAATTAACATACTTTGATACAGGTGTAATAGGTGCAATACTTGTGTTCACTTGGTGGAAAAAACGAAGTCATCTCGAAGCAGGGAACAGACTCTACATTGTACACGTACTGTAGGACCGATTAGGTATACGATTTGTTAATCTTTAAGATGGGTAGAGGCTAGTATTTTCAGGCACACGTTGCTTGTGACAAAATTCCGTTTTTCATCGTTAGGCGGACATGTCAAAAAGTGCCTCCAACGCTAAGTGGTGAACTACAACACATGGGATTAACACTGTAGGTGGTATAATAGCCAAACACGGAATGGCTAGAAATTCAATATTCATTAACAACAGAGGTGATAGCTAAAGTTTACTATTCTAAAGGCATAAAAGAGGGAGAAAAATCTGCAATATACTTCGTGTTAACTGCGAAAGGTTTTTCGATTTTATACAAATGTAGCTTATTTTGCTACAAAACAGCATACTTATAAAACATCAGACGTATGGCAGTTAACTGGCGACAATATGTTTATTTACAATATCATTTAATATTTAAGTATCTGTACAAAGTATTGTCTTATTACAATCAACGTTCTGGCTAAAAATACAGCAGTAATAGACATCTACAAATATATCAATGTTAACCCGAGACGTTATACAATGAAATTAGTATTAAACAGACACATATGATAATAAAAATATATACTTCAGCTTTCTCTGTTCATAAGAAATCATTGCATCCTTATTATTTTCAACCATATACATACGAAACGGTATCCTATCTATATACAATGTAATGCATACCTATACGGTAACTGTTCTAGTCATGAACTGTTGACAATAAGATCGTTGTCGTCATATTTAAATCGGATCAATTTTGTTGACACATATACTACATGTAGTATCAATATTCATTCGGTTCATGAAGTGCTCCGTTACGGAATGTGATTTATTCGCTCGTCTTACGTCATTAATTAGTGGCGTAAACATACATTTCTCTATATATTTTTAAACGAATTACCACGATTTTGATTCTGTGGTTAAGATCTTAAACACTTAACATAATCTGTTTTACTAAAAAGTTTAGTGTTAATTATTCGTATTAATTCTGATATTGTCACCATTCGATCAATGTTAAATGAACATTCAAAAATACCCCATATGCTTTGTTGTTTTTACAAATTATCACAAATATCATTAAAAAGAATAATGCCTGTAAAGGGCAAAGCCAACAACAATCATGCATACACTCTAAAAGTCTAAAAACAAACGTTTAAAAAAACAATTACCAAAAACTATTCAATATCTATTATATAATGGTTATATTTCTATAAAACAAAAAGGTCTTTTCAATTCAAAAAAATGTGGTAACATGTTAATGATTAGGTAAATGAAGGGCTAATACCTAATGTATCTAAGATAGACAAAACAAATATAATTGTCATTAGAACTATTTCAGCTTCATATAATTTGACTCCTATCCTTTGACCGATACCGATGCTGACGTCCATTTTTGACATTTATCCATGTTATTGCGCAATGAATCTCGGCATAGTTTTATAACTGAAATGAGAACTCACCGACTGCACATGTCTTATTATCTTACAAAAAATGTAAGAAAACAAATCAGCTAATATGAACCACAACTTAGTACTTATAACCGTTAATCTATTATTTTCAAGACTCGCAGCACATTTTGTATAATAAACAATAAAAGAGTTCACATGGCAATTTCTACACCTATAACTACAAATGTATCTTAGAAATCCTTGAACTTGAACGAGCCCAACAAATTTAGCATGTTATGTCCCCTACATGCAAACAAACGTCAAACACTCATTTCTCTAGTCCAGTTTGACCAGTTTGAGCCTGGGTGGAGTCCATGTCAAGAGTTTGACCAGTTGGAATTCCAGAGGGTTGCCTGTTAAAATCCCTTCCAATTGTAACCAGTCTTAGCGACAAAACGGTTTCCTGTATAATTTTGATCGATCTGCGTTATTGGAAGTTCAAAAATGTTATTCATCCGAGATAAAGAGCAGTCGCTATCAAAATAGGACAGTGTATAGTCACCTTGCCTCCACTAAAGCTGTGAGTTTTGTGTTCGTGTTTATATAACATCCATGCTTGTTAGACTGCAAACGACAAATGACGTCAGCTACAACGTAATCCATTAAAGATATGGAGTCCATATTGTATTTCAGCGATAATTAAGGAATGATTTTTCCATAAGGAAGATTAATTGATAGATACAGCCCACGGATCCGACATATGATTGTTTTGCGTACTCAAATGTTAACAAGGAAAGGTCGGGGATATTATTGTCATAGATAATGCTTTAACACTGCGTTAATTGGCGTGTGGTGTCTTGTAAACCACATAAACAAACTTACCACATACATGTAATATCTTTCAAATGGTCCAACTGACGTATTTTTAGTTTATTTTTAAGAACCGAACTGCTTACAGGAGGCAGTTGTTGGCAAAAGTATGCACCAAAATAACATGGAATGGGCTAGCTTAATTTACTCCATAAAGAAAAACATACATCCACATTTTAAACAAAATCAATTAATATCCAAAAATATTTATATAGGGAGACTGAAATCAGGACTAACCTAGATCTAGCGGTATTAACAATAGACCCAATTATTTAGCTATATATAGCTATATAGAGTATTGAGTTTGATTGACGTTGGAACAAATATGTATACATACTCCATGTAAACAACATCCTAAATACATAAACCACATTGTTTACAATAGTAGCCTATATAAAATAGCCAGCAGTACAAAGAATATGAACAAGAACACATATAATTTCCCTCCTCCTGACTTTTTGGACTCAAATCCCAATGGTCTCGTCTTCAAGGAGTTCAATGTGCGGTCCATTTGTGTGAGGATAGCGTCTCTTGCCCCGCTCCATTTGCCCGGTCCCTCGAGTCTGTATTGGTAGGGGGTACACGGCCCGAAAAAACACTTCATAGCCAACTTTGTGTCCTTCAGTAACATCACACCTGAAAACAAGTGTTGACAAATTAATTTGTTATCAAAAAACATATAGGAAATATATATCGTATTTAACAACAATAAACTTTAAACATCTCACATGTATCTTACCGTATAACACGTCTTACATTCAAAATACGATGTGCTAAAATAATAACAAAGGAAGGTGACTATGGAGTATCACGCGCTTGAATTTTTAATATATAACATTCAAAACCATACTGTTTATATTTAAAAACAATGATTTGTTTTCAAAACGTAGTGTCACGTAGATTCAAAACGCAATATCAAGTGCGTTATATTTTGCATTAATGATACATGAATTGAACTGATAAGGAATACAACTTATTTCCTGACCAACGACCGATCCGAACCTAACTCTGATCCTTTTTTATGCACAATAATTACAGTATTTAACGTTGGAAATTAATTCCATAATTAATTATTTTTATTAAAGTTAAGGTCATATGAAGAGGGTGTCCACACGAAGACGAGGCAACTCTAGGACCAATCACACTAAGACGAGGCAACTCTAGGACCAATCACACTAAGACGAGGCAACTCTAGGACCAATCACACGAAGACGAGGCAACTCTAGGACCAATCTCACTGAGACGAGGCAACTCTAGGACCAATCTCACTGAGACGAGGCAACTCTAGGACCAAGCTCACTAAGACGAGGCAACTCTAGGACCAATCTCACGAAGACGAGGCAACTCTAGGACCAATCTCACGAAGACGAGGCAACTC
>JAUMHH010191748.1:0-14063 GCA_032359455.1 Chlamys rubida
AGAGCCTTATTAGGGGTAGATTGTTAGGTTAGATTAGTATGATAGATAGATATTTTGTGGGAGTAGATAAGTCTTTCATCATCTTGGTGAAAAGCGAGGGTGCTATCCACTGCGCCACCCGACCACCCTTCCCTATCTACCCCACAAAAATGCATGCGTTCTCGTACAATACCCATATACACCCGTGACACATAAGGTACTTATCTATTACCATACAATGCTTCTCTAACCCCGCTAAGCACTACTCAGCATGTACTATGATGTACGATTAAATACTTATCCACCCCATAAAATATCCATCTGACCTTGTGAAATACTTATCTACATTGGTAAACATTGGAAACTACTGAACTTTCTCCTATAGGACACCTGTCAAATCAATGGAAAACGTATTCGCCACATTAAAATGGCCATATACCCCCGATCCAATACTTATCTACCGTTAATATATCTAACCTGTAACTACCAGAGAAAAAAAAAATGATACCTACCAAAATTAAATACATACCTACGCTATACTTTAGCCTTTAAATACATTTGTACCCTCCATTAACACTACCCATGAATTACACATTAACAACTGTATTGTCGTAATTAACCTTCAACCCCCATTAATTAGCTATCTCTCAATATAAAATACTTACCATCTACGATAATCATCAACACATACAGTATCTACCCTTTGCTTTACTCTCTACTGAAGCCATATAATACCTATCTACCCTGTTGTGAAGCAACAAAATACTTATCCACCACCTAAAAATGCGTTTCCTCCCTGATATACTTGTCTACACCTATAGAGTAAATATCTCTGAAGCTTATACCGGTATTATCTACTCTACACAAAACCTCTATCTTCATACAATACCTATCTACTCATCTACCTGATACATCATATGAACAATCAAAAACATCAATTTAAATGGTTTTAAAACGTCAATATCGGGATTTATTAGTTTAATGATTATTCGTATATTTTACGTTGCCTTGTTAAGGCCATTCTTGTGAAATGGTTTGCTTCCCCTCCCCCTCCCTTTACACGTGTGACACCATGCTTATTACATTGCGCATGAACTGATATATGTAAACAATATATATCAGGCTACAAGACTTATTGAAGATTTTGTATTTATATAAATTGATTTGGTACAAGTTAGGGGGGATGCCTCCGATAAGTTGAAAAATTTCATCAGGAAAGGCAGTTGATTTGAAAAATCATCCGGACATGTATTTTATGGGGATGGCAATTGTATAGGGCACAAGCACTTGCACGTTAATACCCACTGCAGATTGTACTACCTGGTTGTCAGCCCTTCAGATAAGTATTTTCGCGATAATTCAAATGCAATAAATAACGTGATGTCATTTTCACAATGAGTTGTACCGCCAATAATAAAGATAACGTCACAAGCATATGGTTGGACGGATATATTTAATGTATTTAATCTCGTCAACAAATACAATATATCAACACTTTTACATATAGATCAGACAATTGAAACCACAGGATAAATATTTCTGAGAGTACATAAGTAAAAAATGTTTGATCCCTTGATTCAGATTATTATGCAGCGCATTCAATATTATTTGTTTTCTCTTTTTAAAGTTTCCGGCCTCCTTGACTAATAATGGATGCTACAGACGTGGAGACTCCTGGTAATGTGTTTTCCATAGATTTGAGAATATCGCTGACAATTGATGCAGGAACTGTGTATTTATGTGCATTGCGATGCAGTGTAATTTTGCTGTGCGTATGGCTGTCTTGCAGAAATAATACGACCACACTAGACAATAACACAACTACTTCAGATCGACATTGTCCAACAGTATTTGTGAAAGCATCAGTTTTGGGTCATCAGATAAACAGAAGCAAAGAACCTTTGAATTTAAATGATAAACAATATTCGTTACACAATACCTCTCCTCAAATTCCATTTAGTAGCAGTAATAGTGCCAAATATGGGGTTGGACATGACGGGTATATCGAGGCAACGGATGCAGGAGACGGCATACATGAACAAAGCAATCAAACAAATGGAAAGCACGAAAAAGTGAATTTTTCCTCTGATGTTGAGCATATGAAGAAGAAACAAAAGTATACGTACACCTGCATATATGATCGTAAATTTAATTATGATGACGACTATGGAGTAGAGAAGACTACAACCTTGGGTGATTGCCAAAAAAAAGAAAACCAGTCTAATATTAGATCGGAAGAATTTAAGCCGAATGGTACCGACAGAAGAACATCTGATGAGAGAGCAGACGTTTCGTTTAGTTCGACAGACAGTGGAATTTCTATACACAACATCAGAGAAGAAAACAAGTCGACAGTCCTTGTTAGAGATAGTACACGATTTGACAAACTAAAAGCATCTGACCAATCCTTAGATTCAGCTGAGAGTGGAATTTTCCTCAGTATCAGCACAAGAGATGGAAATAGCGATGCAAGCGAGTATGAAAGAAGAGGACAGACCAATTCCTCTAAAGATGTTAGAAATCCTTCTCAAGATCAAAGAATATGCCAACTGGATAATGAAAGTATTTCAATTAGTCAAACGATCGCTGAAAGGAACGTCGAACTAGAATATGAGTTTAGTGATACGCTCATGTCTTGTACCACTGAATGGGACCAGAATCACAAGTATGATGGTATCAAAGAAGAAGATGGTTTTGAAGAAACTATCCCAAAATCCATGTATAAGGTTGAACCGCCGAGAAAGACATTGTCGGTGTACAGAAAATCTGAAGATGTATTTCATCACGTTTCAAAGAACTCAGCAGATGGTTTTGTTGGTCTTATGTTAGGATCTTTGGGAAATATTGATCAGCCCGCTGTACCAACATCAACATCTGGAGGTACACGGCTTGATGTGGCCAACACACTGGATAGGTTACAGAATGAAAGACCTATGGACACAAACCGTATTGACATACCCTCTGAAAACAGAAATATCAATATCGACAGCCGAACACATGTCAGATTACACCACGGCTTGGAAACATGTGACGAACATAAACAAAAACCTAAGGATGTGTCATATTGGCCGTTTAACAGCGACTACAAATGCAATGAGGACGGCATCCTTAGCAGTTTACTTACACTAGACTCAAATGGGAATAATCTCTCAAGGCAGACCCTATCTTCTCACTACAGATTAAACAGCAAACAACGCTCGCATGTACTAACCCGAAGAAGACAACGAAGAATGCACGGAAAAGCACATAAAGAAAACATTCGCATGGTACTTTCAAGATATGAAATGAACAGATTTATTAAGAGCTATAATTCCAGATCAGAAGTAAAAAGGGTTTTTCCATATCGCAAATGTTCATTAAGATATAACACATCAGCAGAAAGATCCACAGGACTGTGGAATAGAAGGAATAAGGTAACGATTGCATCACCATTTTTAAACCAGAATGAAATGCCAAGACCGGACATTTTCACGTCAGAGGATGGGAACAGAGAGCGATCACCTGCTCGTGACGTTTATGAATATCCAAATGGAGCAATCGATGCCATAAGTGTTGCCACCGTCACCGAGTCTATGCAGTATGAGTGGGGGAGACTAAGGTCTTTCTGGTCTTTCCCTATGGACTGTCCAATAATGCCAATAGCATTGGCTAAATATGGATTCTACTACACTGGAAGAAGAGATGAAGTTGTTTGTTTTAGCTGCAATGTACCCCATTCCAACTGGAGAAGGGGAGACTCTGTGTACGCAGTGCATTACCAGGTGTCAAGGCGATGTCGGTAAGTTACTCATCACTCATATCAAATAATATGCATACACTGTACATGATATGAAATATAAATGTCATGGAAAAGAAATGAGAGATGAAGTATTGTTTTGTGTATCTGGATATTATAAGGCGATTGTGTTCCTGGGTAGCTGTAGCAAAATATAACTTTTTTATAAATAGATTAATTATATTAAAGTATTGAATTTTGGGTATCATTAGTATCTCGTTAAAATATGTCATGTTCATTATAAATCACGAAGAAGATGTCAAGTTTACTCGGGTTTTTTATTTCCAGCTTCATGAATGGAGAAGACGTAGGAAATGTACCTATCCATGGACCCCTGTCCTGTCTGAGCCGCAGAGCGGGTGGAAGAGGTAAAGTGGTATTTCCTTTAATACATACAGTTATCTCCCCTTATTTTTGAGATAATATGTGATCGGAGGCCCAAGGATCGAATTCTGCTCCGGCCCGGTTGCAGTTTTACTTTCATACCACTGTTGTTGATTTGTTATTGTGTATTTCATCTTTATTAATTCCCATAAAAGTTTTTTAAAAAAAGTATATACACTTGTATCTCTTTTCACAAATGATTTATCAAATCTATATGCAGACTGATACAAGTATTTCCAATTCAAAATTTCAATTTGTTGATAGTGACGCGGAAGTCTTTCATTGATATTTATAATTTTGCTATTATCTTTTATCAGACGATCCTTTGGTACGAAGCGCCGAGGAAACTGAATTGGGATCGATACTTTCCACACCAGAGAGAGTAATATCGTTATTTCTGGGTCAAGACCAAGCAAACCAGATCGTAGCACCAGAACTAAATCAGCCATTACCGGAAGTGCAAAGAGATCAAACGGAAACAAATGATAGCTTGCAAGTCGTCAATAATCCAATCGAAACGAGAAACGGCACGGAATGTGGTGGGGGATCCAAATTTTCTCTGGGAGGATTTCAGGCAGCGGCACCATCCGGCGGTGCTTCCGTCTCCCGAGCAGCTGCAGTGTCTCCAGAAAGTACAATGACAATGTCCAGACCAAGTCAGGCCCCAGCAGCCTCGCAACCAGCTTGTCTACAAGCACATGCATCCACAACCGCCCATACCTCCATGGGACCTCATACAGCTACTACCAATACCGCTACTCCGGCAGCCAACCGATTACCGACTGGCCCAAACGCCACACCAACATGTAACCAAGTAGTCACTGCTCCTACTGGTAACCAATCACTGACTGATCAAACCTGTAATCAGCCACAGTCAATGAATCAGCAGCATCCAACAACATTTGCTCAGCGTCAGCAGCAACGGCGTCTAGAACAACAGGATCAACGCGAACAGCAGCAACAAGAACAAGGTCAAGCTGGTCCGGCGATAGCGAACGGTGCTGCAAGAAACCTTAACAATCTGGTAGTTACTACAGCTAAGCCCCGATATCCTAACTACGCAGTTCTGGCGGTAAGGTCAGGTACCTTCAATGGATTTCCAAACCATTTGGATCAGACACCCTTACAGATGGCCAGGGCGGGATTCTTTTATGCAGGTTTGTAAAATCATTTTAAAGCCTGATTTTTGTTAGAAAATGTCAATAGCAAAATTGTAAAAATAGTTAATCCTACGTAAACGCAAATTGTGATTTGCAATTTGTTATGTTATTTACAAAATGTGAATTGAGCAATTGATTAATTACTGCAGATAGAGCGGACGCATATTACTTTAAAGTCGTACAAAAGGGTATATCATATTTAGAGATAACATCAGGTTGAAATTAAAGTATGAAGGTTTATCCTTTGCTAATCTGTATGGGAGTATTTATTTGACATATTTTTACGTAGCTGCTGCCTATGCTTCGTTGTTGAAAGCCTTGTTTCCCCCGTCAGTAGAAAGGGTTATACTGATGTTATTCAAATTCAAACAGGTTTGATATGATTCCTCTACATGTAATAGCGGATGCCACTTCACTCCGTCCCTCAGTCTGTCAGTGTCCGCGACATATGTTATGAACCCTATCACCTACAAATATCAAACTTTACATGTCAGAACGTATTGGGATTACAGAGCTTTAGCTATATCTTGTTCTCTACCAATAAATGGCCCTTTGTTCATAATCACTTAGATCGGACAATACCTCATATAATCTGCTGACTACAACTGATTAATTTGCACATATTTATGTAACCCTGGTAAATACTAGCCGCAATATATCGCTCGGCTATAGAGAACTTCTCTTTAGATCGATCGGTTGAGCGTAAGACTAGTAAGCCAGAGGTCCCGGGTTCGATCCTTAGCGGAGGCAGTGGTTTATCTTTAATTAATCATGCGCTCTGTTACATTTACCTTTTAAGATGGTAGAGAATTGCCTTTTGAAATCAGGTCTAGCGTTCTACTGTAAACTGAGTCATTACCATTTGGTCACTTAGAATACATTTTTCCGAGGCATATGTTATCAGTTACAATTACCAAATTTTATATTTAAGAACGCCTTGCGATGTTGCATTGTTACACACTAAACTCTGACCTTATATAGAGTTATATTTTTCTATACACACAAAATGATACATGTACAATACCACCAGTTTGTTTCGCTATTTCAGGATATGGAGATTATGTCAGATGCTTCTTTTGTGGAGGCGGACTTAGGAATTGGGAGCCTGGTGATGACCCCTGGGTGGAGCATGCCCGCTGGTTTCCTCGCTGTGCTCACGTCAAACAAAACAAAGGTCAAACTTTCATCAACCTGGTACTTCAGAGGCAAAGAGAACTGGTGAGATACTAATTAAACAATGCTTATTTCACTATACGCAAAGATTGATCACATCGGTATACCATTGTTACCTGTCCATAATAAGTCGTCCGTGCAATATGTAGTCTTCTTGTCACACAATTCATGATTTAAAATGCGTGGTTGTAGCTATAATAGATAGAAGTGATAGAAAGAGTGTTTATGGTTATAAGAGGTATTTATCAAAGTTTAACATAAAAAACATCGGTGTGGTGGGCACTTAATTGAGCAAAGACTTGCCAGGCCATCGAATTCAGCAAATGTTTTACTTTTCAATTAGATAAATATATTTTCCGGAATTCATTGAATTATTTTAGCAAGTTGCTGAGGAAATACCAGAATCAAGGTGTATGGAGCATTCTGTACAAATAAATGTTCCAAACCATTAAGATTCATTTCACTTTGATACAATGACAAGGTTTGTGATATTATCTTACTTGATGTAGATGTATAGTTTGTTTCATTGTTGCTATATGAACACGAGTGATGCTTCTTCATTTATGTTTCAAGACATCTCAACATTTTGAAGAAACCATACCCATGATAAATATGCATGGTATCAAATTGATATACGTCGAGCATGTAATATTATTGCTTTTCCTGATTTAGACATTGCCAAATGAATACATAAACACAACAAGAGAGGCATCAAGCATAGATTCCAATGCGAA
This sequence comes from Chlamys rubida, assembly GCA_032359455.1. Lineage (NCBI taxonomy): Eukaryota > Metazoa > Mollusca > Bivalvia > Pectinida > Pectinidae > Chlamys > Chlamys rubida. Next base: position 7,206 of record JAUMHH010191748.1, read on the forward strand.
CTCTCATGACCAGACGGCCAGGATACAGGCCAACACTGATAAGCAATCTAGGGCTAGTAGCGGACAGATCAGGTCCAATACACAGACTGGTACTAGTACCAATATTCCAGCGAACACACAAAACAGCACAGCCTCCGTAACTAGTCCGCCAGCACGAAAGACGGATCAGGTGGCTACTCAAACGGCTGGTAAGCTATTGTTGTAGTATTTACTCATACCCTGTTTACATCGAAACTCATCATACAAAGCTATATTGATACTGCATGCTTTGAACTGTCCTGATTGCAATTATCGAACTCATTCATTTGAATTTAAAGTATTTATATTTGCAAGTCGATAAAATTGATAAAAGTTCTCTATCAATAATTACGATTGTGCCTCAGCTATGAAATGCATGCATGTGCCATAACTATAAAGATGTATGTTTTAAAGATGTTCATGAACCCAATTATTTGCATTATTAAATCCCAATACATCAATTCGAATTTCGAAAGTGCCCTTTCCTCTTCGTATTTAAGGTTTTCTAAATAAGTAAAATGGCATCGTTTCTGCACCACCAAAAGCATTAATATGACATTTTGTTGGTATGTGTTGAAATTTGTATTATGTTAGTATTTCATTTTTTTAAGGTACATGAGAAACCCACACATCTTCATTTCAACGTAATTTTTGTTTTCTCAACTGCCTTTAAAAGTGTCATTTTAATTTTAGTGAGAGTCTGAACTGCAGGTGTTTTTCATATTATGCATGCATTTATAAACTTTTTCATGTAAATGTAAACGCCATTTGCAAATCTTGAATATTTAGCTGTATTGAAGTGAAAATCATAATGTTGGGAAACATTTTTTCTGATATATTTTATCCTAGGATTGAAGGCTAGTCATGAATAACATTTTTAATTGAAAAGCAATTTTAAAAGCAATTTATCCCATAATTGATACTTACTTATACGTCGACATGTAAGTTATCGTGATAATTTAATTGATCAAAGAAAAAATCTGACATCCTATTGAAATAATTGCTGATATTTGTGTATACTGAATAATATAGCTGTGTTTCCGTGCATTCTAGCCTCTGCAGATGAAATGAATTCTCCTGCTGTTCTCAGTGTCAAAAATATGGGTTACGGCGACCAGATTATCCAAACTGCCATCCAACATCTACGGAACACTCATGGTAAATATGTCTTAATGCATTCCCAGGTTTTGTTAAAGCATGACAGTACATATTCTGGCACCGGTGTTATCCCACCGTTAATTTGTTGACTCTGTGGATCATTTGTCTATTTCACCTGTCCGGATATAACATGTAAAATGCAACAGGATGTATTATCACTATATTGGGGTACAATAGTTGCAAAGTCAATGTCAGCGTAAACAAATGTTTTGCTAACAGTTGATTCTGACCAACCAACTCAAGTGCCAAGTAAGAGGATACTTGTTCAATAAAAAAAGTTGTTTTTCATTCTTTCTTTTATTAAATACACCATGCATTCTCAGTATTGACAAAACGGATGTTTTTAACATTAGACACGTAATGTATTTCCTTAAGAGACCCTTGTCTTCAAGATAGATAAATAAGATATACTTTGAGATATAGATCTTATTTTTGTCCAAAGTTCACACGATGCTACATCTGCAATATTATATGAATTAACTTAATGTCAATGTTTATGATACCATTGATATTGTGAATGCAATGACATGACCTTTTTATCATTCAAATCAAAACTAAATAGGTATTACTAATGATTTCATTATAACGTCAATTTAATTTTAAATCGATTTAAATTGATGTAGTAACTACATGTATGATATAATTACATCTTTAAAAATCTATTGTAACTAGTATCGATATCTGAACAGTGTCAGTAAATCTGTTTACTTGTTTGACAATCATATTTTGCCGACCATATTGAAAACAATATTGACTATTATCATTTCTCTTTTAAAAGGTCCAGTAAAATTGACTGCATTGGCGCTGTTGGAAATAATATTCGGGTTTGAGGACATACCTCCTGAGACCCCTGACCAGACACAAACGAGTTCTCACAATGCCGAAGGACCGACGACAGAAGCTGGAGGCTCCTCCGTGCTCAAGAGAGAAAGTAACAATGCAGAAAACAAGATAGAAGAACCACAGGCAGCAGCAGCATCAGCGTCACAACACCTTATCCCTCGAAACAAACTAAAAGGTACATTATCATGCTTGTACGCTATATGTTAGGTAAATAATGTGTGAAGAAAATGTTCATTACCTCGATTAGCTACCGTATTTCTGCAACTTTGGTGAAGTTTACATAGAAAATATTTGTATATGGCGTTATAGAGGTGCTGATTTACGATAGCAGCTTCTTTGGGATGACCACCACATAGGACACTTGACCAGACGATATATTTTTCAATATAAACATTAAGTCCTAATATGACAATTACATTATTTCAAATGTTAGCTTTACGTTTTTCAAATTTTTTTTTTTTTTTTTAGGAGACAAGCCAGCCAATTCATACACGGAAGAAGGTAATACTCATATTTATATGATAACAATCCTCTCATAATACCCCACTTTCGTGCTTTCTTTTCGGTTGGCTAATTTTATATTTCTCTAGTATGTCATTCGAACATTTTATGAAAAATAATCCTGCCGTATAATACTGCATACAATAATCGAAATAATAGCAGTAATTAATATAAAACGTATTATGAGTTATCAGTTAATAACGTTTGACACTATTTTAGGTCAACGGTAAGACTGCATTATTATTGAGATTATGGTATCAACGTACTGATTCATGTACGGATCATATTAGGTACAGTAACATCTGCCTGATGAGTCGAATTTTATTTTATTTTCGCCAGAACTGAAGTCCATCCAGGAGGAAAACAGCCAACTCAAGGAACAGATGAAATGTAAGATATGCTTGGATAACTTTGTTTGTATATCATTTCTTCCGTGTGGCCATCTTTGTTGCTGCGCTGAATGTGCCCCTGCAATGGTCAAATGTCCCATATGCCGACAGATAGTACGGGGCTCCGTAAAAACGTATTTATCGTAAAACGTGAGAACATTGTATATACCTTTCACTGTTAAAATGTGTGAGACAAACAAAAATGTACTTTGAAAATGTAGAAAAATGCTTTGTTATGTTACAAAACACCTGTATGATCAGACTGAAACGGTTTTGTTGTCGATTTTGATTCGGATGTAGGCTTCACAGTGTTGATAGATATACCAATGTTGTAGATTATATATTGATATTTAGTTCTGTGTTAGGAATATGTATAAATATTTAGAACGACTTCCCTGAGATAATTTGACCTATAAACGTATTTTGTGAGGCTTGCCGGATTTTGATGTTTAGTTTTTGTCATTTGTCCATAGTTTTTAAATTCATTTAAGACAAGTACTTTTGTTCATCAACTGCACGTTAACTGAGTTTTACAGATGTAAATACATGTAACACCCATCAACATTTACCATTACAATTGGGAAGAGGCGAGGCTATCACGCTTTTGCTTTTGTATTCGTCGACTCCAAAGACAATGAGAAAGATTAAGTATCCAAATCTGACCTCACACTTGTTTACGATAAATGGGATGAATATCGAAACAAGATATTCATAATATAAATAACATCGCAGGCTAAATATGTATCCCCCTGCCTTCTGCTGACATCCGATTATCTCAGACTATTACCCATGTTCTCATTATCATTTGCATTCTTTTAATGGATTTTTTTAGTGTGTGATGTTAATTTTACACATACTAAGCTATGGAATAAAATCGTGCACGCTTACATTGCAACGATGGTTTGTATAAAGCAAAGTTTTTGTGTTTATAACTTTGTACAACATTGGTACATTGTATCAGTCATTTCCCCAATACATTTTCCAGGGCACTGGCATTTTATTAAAGCGGTATGGTATATCAACCCATTTTATTATTTCCAAAGTACATGTTTGTAAGCTAAGCTGTCAATCACTCATTTTCACGTGGTGTCACAAAGAGTAAATAGATGTGTAACACAATCATCAATATTAAATGATTAGTTGTTACATGATAGTATAATTATTTTTGGCACAATAAATATATTTTGTAACACATGTCATTGAATGAATATTACGGTGTATGTAAGTCATGTGTAGATTGGGTTACTGAGAGAACTTGCTGGTTCACTGATTGTTTTGATGAAATATGAAATTATCATCTTCATATGTCCAATAAAGCATACCATTATGTAATACATTAGTAAAATTATGTCATAAAAGTGAGTAACCTAATTCAAAAGTGAAAATCTGATATAAATCAGATTTGTTTTTTTATATGATATAATTATGTTTATGATACATTGTTTTTTGAACTCAAACAATTGATGTACATTGAACTGTGAGAGTATTACACTAATGATTGCTGGAAGCATATGTTTACAAAAGGCTTAGACTTTGTATTAACATGTAGCATATTCATTGAAATGGTAAAGAGAATACGACCAAATTATGCTAATACCAATTATCGTAAATTGCAATTTCGTATGTATGTATCAATGACGAATAATAAAGGCAATGGCCACGATCACCTGTGTATTAAGATTAAGATATATTTCAGATGTAGATATCACAAGCGAAATTAATCTTTCTGCTTTACTTGTACATGTAGATATGTTAACTATTGATTTTTGAGAGCGATGTACAATGTACATGTAACATGCCTGACTTGACAAATGTGATCTATTTCAACAGATATACAGTAAGATGATGTGTTTAGTTGAAAAACCTTGGAATCCAACAAATCGGTTGGATTAGACCATGCGTCGAATACACGGGTTTAATTTGGTAGAGTCACAAGAAATGTGACAATTGATTTATGTCAGCTATGACAGGATGCCAGAGCATCAGAGTTTCACTATATAGGTAGTGAATCAGATAAGTCTGTACCACTGCGACTGTATTATAAAGATAAATTTGCACGTCTGAATTTGTACACATAATTTAAGAACAGATAAGAAGCACATCGTTGACGATGGAAATGTTTATGTTTGTTGTCATGTATATATTAAACCGTGACGCTTTCCGATGATATTTGATAGAGTTTATAGTGATGTAAATATGTAAATTAGAAACAGTATCGGTGAATAATGGACCTGACAAAGCTTGTGTCAGTACGTCTACATGTTTTGGTAAGTCACTATGAGTGTCAGGTGTTTACACGTAACTAGTCCGACCACGATGAGCTGTCGTGTTGACCTTTAGTTGATATTTTAATTACAAGCGTCTCGATACAGACAGGGGTATGCAACAGTTATAATAACTAGAGTAGTTGTCATTGTTGAGGATGAGGTTCAATATAATAAAGTGGTGGATGTGGGTTTAGAATCTTTTATTCTTTTTGTGTTTTTGTATATGGAATTGTTGGATGTTTTTTTATTAATTAAAACAATTTTTGCTGCTAATATAATTATTGCATTAAAAAACTTTAATGACTATATGTATATCCTAGGATTTGTGTTACAAATGAAGATGTGATTTACATATAGTCTAGATCTGAAGCTGTCGGTCACCGTTGATATGCTGGTGTATGATTTTTATGTGAATATCAAATCTGTTGCATATATGCATCTTTAAAATAAATAGAAAATCCCATTTTAGAATTTACATATTACTCAATGTATCTCGCAAATTCAATAGCAATTTTGCTTAAATCACCTAAATGCACAGGGGTGAAGGTATTGTATGGTACTTCTGATTATCCAGATTGTTGTTCTTGATGATAAAGTGTGCTGCCTTAAAAGGCTTTGTAATATTATTTATGTTTGTCCCGTCCAAAAGAGGAAAATCAGGGTGGAGATGGGTCGTTAGATACCCACAAAATGTATTTCTATAAATATAAAAGTATAAGTATATGAATTGAATGCTAGTCGTGAAATTAGCATTGAAATTGTATAGATGGTGTAGATAATGCTGCAGACGAATGCATCTGCATTGTTAAACGATTACGTACTTCGTTATTCTTGAAATCGTGCGCGGCAGTATTACATCATCAATAGCATACTCATTTTGCGTTTTGATTGGCTGTTAATCGATGGCTGGGAAATTACCTAGGCCTATTTCTAGTAGCGGTCCTTTTATAGGTCGAGGTCTGTAACAGATTAACAAACTCGTAACATATGATATCGCTCCTCCAATCCGGGCTGCGAATTGAAGACGAAAAAGTACAAAAGAAGACGTCAAATTTTGCACTAACTTTTTTATTGTAATAGTTCTTTAGGTGATAACACTTCGGTGTTTTGTTTTATTTATATCGCCTGATGATCCCCAAGATGGGCGAGAGTACTAGCGAGATTTAGTCTTCGGTGGTTTTTTTTATATGGCCTGATGGTCCCCAAGATGGGCGAGAGTACTAGCGATTTAGTCTTCGGTGTTTTGTATTATTTAAATAGCATGAAGATCCCCAAGATAGTCGAAAGCACTAGCGAGATTTAGTTTTCGGTGTTTTGTTATATCTATATATTTATACAGATACACCCAGTCTCTCAAAGTTTTTTCACTTCGTGTTTAGACGAACAACTACAACATAGATTTTTACACTTCACTTATTCAGATTTTTTTGTATTAATTCACTTTAACTCACGTAATTACCCTTCGGCTACAAGCTTACCGAGGGGATATGCAATTACAACAGCATATTTCATATAATTAAGTCCTGTTTTTTTGTTTATACATTTGTTATTGTATTATTGTTTCATGGTGACTGTTTATCTCTGTTATATGTTGTGATATGTAATTGCAGGTAGGGCGTAAGAATTGTACCTGCTGCCCCCAGTTGCATGATCGTAAGAGGCGACTAAATTTGGGACCTTAT
>JAUMHH010191759.1:0-29954 GCA_032359455.1 Chlamys rubida
TAAATCAGCCGAGATCCAGACATGGTTAACTAGGCCCAGGAACAAATGTTTATGACATGAAAGTCCTCTCCAGGTGTCATATAAAATAACAATCAACGGCTAAAATCGTTGTTAGTTATAACAACACCGGTTGTAAAGTATTGAATAAAAGAGTACGGGCAGCGAAATTTTACAGGGCAATCATAATTTACAAGATATCAGCACCCGGAATATCAACGTTGATATTTGTCCGGTAAAACAATACCAACACACCACTAATCACCTATATGTGTGTTACGTACATGTATGTTTCAGAATTGACTCTGAACATCAAGAACAATTACATAGGAAGCAGTCGTGGTTGGGATCATCCTACCACAGATTTGATCAGTTTGAGCTGTTATCTGATGATTTGGGAAACTGTGCACACCAAGATTATTCAAATACAACTGCTCGAGTTAACTCTTTGTATTCAAGAAAGTTGAGGATTATGTCATTTGCGTGCTGAATTGTTCTGTTGAGAGGACACTGTTAAAAATAATAATCAGTTTAATCCTTCGTGCATGTAACAAAAGAGCAATTTGCTGTTTGTTACATGGGATCTTATTGAGTTGTAGGTACTCTGAATCAAAGCGCACACCTATCTGTTATGTCTTTCCTATTTTCGTTCCTGTACTTTTCCAATTTTGTGTGCTGGAGTTATTACAAAAGTGCCAAATAATGCACCACTGGACTTTCAGACTACAAGCAGTGACTGACGATTTGTGATTTAGAAGAAATTTCTGCCTCAGACAAAACTCATGATAAGTAAAGCTTCCTTAAACTGCCACAATTTGTCAATCCAATATTTAGGTCATATATCAAATAACGAGAAAGATGTAAAAGTCATTGTTACAAACAAAAGATAAATAACCCTTCGAAGTATACGTCAGCGATTATTGAGTTGTCGAATGAAACAAAGGGCGTAACAACGCACTAGAATCAGAGGAAATATTATGTTTACATTTGAGGTCGAATCAGATGATGTCTTCAGTTACTGTCTTACACACATTAGTGCTTATGTGTGTGTCAGTGCTATACGAAGTATGTAATAAGTACGCGTCAGATACTTTGGATGAGCTTTCTGAATGTTTTTCATTACCAACCCTGTTATACACTTGTCGTAAATCTATAGATACATGGCCACCTGCTGGGTACATAAACATTAATGTTTAGATAAGTACATGTAGTGTTAATAATGCTCCTGAAGCGATACTCTTTGACATAGATATGAATCAATGAAGCTGAACTGACCGTTGACATGCCGGACAACATAGCATGTCGCCAATACTTAGTGACACTTACAACCTATTTAGCGGCATTAAGCTTAATGTAATCATGTCGAACATTGATAGTGGTCAGTAATAGCCAGCCCGGGGCATAACTGTCCAGGACTGACCACGAGTATTACCGTATTATGATAATTGTCTGCGGGACGTTTACTTTTGGAAATGAGTCTTTACATGAGCGGAGCCCGGGAAAACATGATTTGGCCGACGTTAACATTTTAACTGACACGACACGTGGCGCTAATTCCGGACACTGGTCAGCAAACACTTCACCACGCTCTGACAGCTTCGTCTCTTCAAAGTCTGGTTAGCTGAATACGGAATCTGAATCGGCACATTACTTTTTGTTCAATGTCGAACCACCGGTTGATACATTCCTGTTTTCATATATACAACCGTTTCACGTAACTTTGGCATTAACATTTGAACACATTGCTTGCATCAGGTATATCAAGAAAAGAAATATATTGAAAACGTTGTCAGCATAGTGTTTCGAGCCCAAAAAACATCCACTGCTTTATATTGAAAAGCTTATTCGAACTTATTAATTTGATTAATGGCGCAATATAAAACACACCTTGTTAACACTTTGAACATTTTTGATAACGTTAGAAAACATAATTTTGAGGAGGATCACTCAATCATAAACAACGGTTATAAAGTAAAAGGTAGCATGTAGCTTTAATTGTGAATATCGATAAGCTAACCAGTAACGTCCGGACCGTTGGCCTAGACTACTACTGAAATGGATTCCCTTTCGCTGGGTAAGTATTACTCAAAAACGATTTCAAAGTGTCCGGCTTCTGTTTTCTTTTCTATTGAGTAAGCAATGTCTTACTGACAATAAAGACGGGATGGACTCCATTATAAGTGTAATTCAATGTACATCTTGACCATCCATCCACCTCGATTTGTCGTGACAGTAGACAGAATTGACCGTGTTTATCTAAGTCGTCTAATTAAACGATTTCAAACACTGTTAAATGAACCATACCTGTACACAAGTAATTCAACTTGACAAAGACCTCGGACAATTCTAGAATGACACTTATTCTTGAAGATTTTAAATTGCTGGCGTTATTACTTACTAACGCTCTTTCTCCCCCGCAGAATTAATTCTAGATTCAAAAATTGACATAGAGATTATACTCCCAAACTAGTATATAGATGTCTCTGACCTATTCAAAGCTTGCTTTCTTCTTGAAATTGGTTTCCTTCACTAAGAGAAATATGTCCATATAACTTAACACGGACGTGACATTTCCAGGTTAAATCAATATCGTACAGCATTTCGTCTGACACGTTCAATGTTAAACTGAAATATGCAAAGTAAATTGCTTTATATTTATTCCTCCTAAAGAATAATTAAAAGTGATTATATAATCATTTAGGTATGCTCTTTTCTTATTTTTTCTGATGCTTTCATTAACCACAGCATATATACGGGTAATATATAACAAGGGTGACACATTTCCTAACCCGATCATCATATTTTATCATTATATACAAACGTATAAATGTATTCCATCGATAATTGAGCCGACTAGTTTTTGGAATAGCGGCGCTTTTGGATGACGCAAATTTAGGGCGTGGTCGTTTTCTGTTACCCGTGATTGTGGACAAATGAAAACCTCGTTACATGAATGACTTGGTAGAATATAAAATCATGTTGTCCCATAATTATGACTTTTGTGTCTGTGTTGATGGACTGACCAATACACTTTTGCTTCAAAAGTTATATCTTATATACTATTCTTCTTGTTACTGTCAAAATATGCCGCTCGAGACTTTGCTACTAAGAGTGGAAGCATAAACTTCAAGTAGGATTTACTATGATGTGACGTATAACCTAAAGATGTTTTATCAGCTCTCGGGTGCTGTGTTCTATGTATGACTTTAATCCCTATACCAGACGACTGTTTGTTTCACCCGATGTCAAACAAATCTAGCCCATCGATGACGTCAGACCAGACAAATCAAATACGGATTTATTGAAAGGCATTATTGATATTTACATTCCAATGAAAGAAATCGTTTTTAGAATCAATATAGCAAAGGGGGTGATCATAAAACTGGGTCACTAAATAGGTAGATTAACGGTGTCAATAAATCTGTGGAAAAGGAGACAGTTCAGGACATAGTTTAACAGATATATCCATCATATTGGAACAGCTTTTTTGTCTGGAAAATATTGTACACGTCACGGTAGAATTCACTGAGTTCGGTTTACAAAGCAATAATTGTGAAAAGGAAGTAATAATTACACTATTTCTGTTATTTTCTTTTCAACATTATTGATTTACATCATAAACGTTGTAAATCGATAGAAACACACCTATTTGGTGTCCCATGCTGTTGTTTTAATTTTATGTCACTTTAGACACGGACAATGGGTGTATTCGTGTATTAGGTACATACTGATATTGGTGGGAGGAGCAAAAAATGAATCGTTATGCTATCATAACTTACTTTGGTAAGAACAAAATGACTATAGAGACCACATAATGTATATATCACTTCGATAACTACGCTGACTCTGTTCCCCATACATTTGTATAATTATAGGTAATACCAATGTGACTTGGTGGGCGTCATACTCGTAGAATAGCGTTAGGTAGCCGCCAGTAGTGTACTGTTTGTACACCTGATTCTCTTTACCATAAAAAATAGTTTAAAATGAAACTGAATGGAAAATAAAATAAAGTGCTATCATGAGATTGTCTATTTTTATGGCATTTGACTATCTTCATACATGTAACTATCTGTTTCATATATCAATCGACCGTTTTGAAATGTTGAGTGTTCTTACGTCAATATCATGATTGTTAAGAGCTTTAGGGCAGATTAGACACCCGGGATAGGTATAACCGTAACATGGCGCTGACATGTACTGACCACGCTGACATGTCACCGGTCAGATGTGTATCTAACCACCCAAGGCCACTGTCCACTTGTTCACATGATTGACCCCACCAGACACGGTCAACTGACCTCACACAACTTTCCTAATGCCTCATCTGATTTCTTTGCGAGAAAAATATTGGCAGCACTATGTGATGTCCAGTGAAGCGACTGCCCAGGGTTAGAATCTTTGTATACATATCTACAGACCGTACAGGATTGTAATTAACATATATAATAAGCTGTACCCGAAATGTCCATCTACTGTTCTAGAACAAAGCAGCAAGTATTAACAATCGTCTGTTATGACATATTTGAATGTATGTTCTATTAATGTATAATTTCAACACACTTTTGACCTGTCTCGAAAGACCAATGAATGTCCAGCAAAATGCAACAAAACGTTATTCCAGCAATTTTGTAAATTAAAACTTATGTGTTTATCATTAAATTATGCTAACACAAAGCTGATGGAAGTTCACTACCCGAATGGTTGGTACATGTCTGCCTAGTTCTGATTTTCTTTTCTAAACAATTCTACTGATTAATTTTCACATCAAGAATTTCGCCACTCACGTAACTATACTAGTGGACTAACGACCTTTCACGCTTTGACGATGGAACATAATTTAAGTTAAGTATCACATCGTTAACATTGAACATCGAAATGAAGAAAAAAGGCAGAGATTGATGAGAAAACAAACCAAAGAGCAGACGTAATGAACATTTGTAACATTTTGTAAAATAGAAGAGAAATAATAAACAATGCGCTCTGGAAGAATAAGCGATTTTGCCCCAGATGTTTCAACCGTCATGGCGTTTTCTGTGAATTCCTTGAACAACAATTACCTAGGTCAACAATGATCTGAAAAAAGGTGAACATTTGTTTTGACCGCGTCGATGTCGGAGTCTATCGGATGGAAGTCGGACCATTATCACAACTGTTGATGGATAATAGCGAGTTAAGGTCCTCAATGTACAGACTGTTCCGTTCATAATTAATGTACAAATAGGTCTTGTTAAAATTTCAATTGGTCTTAAAAAAAGAAAATAAAGATGTGATCTAAAAGAGTTTATTTTATCATTAAACAAAATTTCAATATACTGGTCAAATCTTAACATTTTATGATCCTTAAGAGCTTGATAACAGATAAGACACCCGGGATGTGTTCAACTATGGCCTGGTGCTCACACGTACTGACCACGCTGACATGTCACCGGTCAGATGTGTATCTACCCACCCAAGGCCACTGTCCACTTGTCCGCATGATTGACCACCGAGGGCACGGTCAACTGACCTCATACGATAGACTTACCAAACGCTTCATTTGATTTCATTGCGAAAAAATATTGGCAGCTCTACGTGATGTCCAGTGAAGCGACTGTCCAGTGTGAGAATCAACTGACCACATCGCCTGCTGTTTTCTTCATATACATGTTTATAGACCGTACACGATTGTAATTAACAAAGCTGTCCACCTACTGTCCTGCGATAAAGCTTTCGTTGCCGTGTATGGTGATACGACGACAGGATACGTCTAAACCATAAAAGTAAATATTGACATTCATCTGTCATACCTTCCCTGGGTGTCCAGTTGTCCGTTCACGTCTGAGTGGACACTGATAATTATGGGAATCCCGCAAGTGTAATGCCTTTATTGGGGTATATAAAAACTAGTACCCTATGACTTCCAGCAAGTTTTATGACATATGTATACCTTAATAGACCTGCGAAAGACCATGTTGTATTTCTTTCAAAATAACTATTGAATGTTGATCCGATGTCCAGCCGGTCCAGACAACTGATTCAGTCAAATATCAAAATCATTGACCTTGAAACTTCATGTTGTTTGATTATGCCTGAACAACTTATATTGACGTCAATCTTCTAGGATAAAACCAGATGCTCACAATATCTATGTATCCAAGCGGTTCCCTTGACGGCATTCACTCGAATCTAGTTCGTGGAATTAAATTTGTTTTTATTGTTATTGTCAGTAAACCATTAGTGTTTATGTATTTATATGATGGTTTTGTCTGTTAGGAATGTGACGTCCTCGTCACAGCTAAGGTCAAATGACGGCGGTGTCCACAAGTTACGAACTCCTCAAGAGTCGCTTTATTGTGCCAGCTCTATGCAATTGCATAATCCGAACACTCCATCCGGGCACCTTGTCCTACAGATTTGGATAACAAGACTTGGTACCTAGGGAGACAGCGCCGAGAAGATTGGGTAACTACAGATATATCAATTGTTAAAATTGTAACAGCAGATCAGTGTCGATTACTTTAGTGTCCAAAGACCGCTTGTTACCGAATAGTTTCATTTTAATTGCGTACTTATTTGGCTAGTTCACGCTCCTTGCGTCAGATCGTGAACAGCAAAGTTAGTGTTGTCACGTAACCTGGCCCCCCGTCTGTAGAATATTGAATAACTAAGAAAATTAACTTTTCTAATAATTTTGAACACGTGTTTGTCTAGTCCTAAGCTCTAAACTAGGGGGAGATACGCTAGTAGTAAAAATGCAATTGAGAAATTCTTCATTAAAACTTAGGGGCTGGTAGCCAGTCTAGTTGTCACGGTCGGATCGGTGGCGTCAAAATAGTGGTCACCCGACCAAATAGGGTCTCCGTGCACTGTAATGAAAGTATTCAGAGAAGTTAATAATATATTATGAATGTTGTTAATATTTTTTTAAAGAAAACAGTATAAATAAAATATTGTATAATATATAAAATGTAGCAATTGGGTACAGAAGAAAAAATGTCAAGTCTATTCCTCCCGAGTATAAAAAAGGATTTCTATATAAAAGCTTATATATTTCAATGTTATTTAGGTAGATTAAAATGTTCAATATTAACTTATTGTGTGATAAGGCTAATGAATGTAGATATAACAGCGTTTATACTGGTGTCAGGAGCCATCATCTGATAAAGTATCCTGTATCGCTATATATGGTATTCCAGTGACACTGTGTAAACCTTTGGACGTGACAGTGGTCAGATTTCTATCCTCTACCCTACAGGAAGTCCTATTGTCCACTGCACTGACTGACCACTCATATGACGTCACTAACAGATTATCTACAAGATTTAATGCCAATCAGTATCTATATGTATACTGACCACAGGATGTCCGTCCACGCCTGACCACGGATGGACGGAGTGACGACGTGTGCCACTTACGCCCCTGTTAGTAAGTTTGATAGGATTAGTGGTTCTGTACCGATACCGCGGATGTTCTAATCCGGCTATCTCACTTATTTGTAACAATCCATACAAAACACCTCGCATTTCAAATAATAGTAGACAGTGGGATGTGGTGTTTGGCTTTCCTGTAACGAATTTTCATTGTTCATACATGTAGAATTGTCCTTTCTTTAAATTTCACCACGACATTGACAAGTATCCATATAGCAACCCTCCTCCTTTATAAACGTAATGAGTACACCAAGCAATATTGGAGGGAAGGTTCACCAAATCGTCAATGGATCATGACCTAAATACCCGATACTTTTCTTTTGATCACATACCTATCAGTGGAGCTGGGTTTCTGTTATAAAATGGGGGTTAAATTTGCAGCATATATAGAAATGATTCATTCATGCATCACTGGTAAATATCCTTTCATGTGGCCACTGCTAATCCGTTTGCACCACTATCCGGCCGGTGTTTTAAGAGAAATATTGATCTTCTTTTCATTTAAAATTGTTCCAGTAATTCAGTCACTATCTAACAAAGATGGCTAGTCTATCGCGGCTCTCCTGTGAATCGAACGGATTGTTCATCGTGTTTCTCATGGCACATTGAAATTAGATCGTTCTTTCTGTCAAAGTCATTATTACAACAGATCAAAAGATTGAATTATTGATATGTCAATAAATCTAAAATTTCAAATAAAATATAATTATAAACCAATCCATTATCGGCGAGTATAAGGAGCCAGTTCTCGGCGGTGATATTGTAAAGTGACGTCTTTATCGGTGAAGGACAATGAAAGCAAAAATGTACAAGGCCAATGGGGAATACAAGGTAAAATGAAGCAGAAAAAGGAAGCTGATAATGAATGAATTATAAAGAGACGACATTAAACTCGTTGACGTCCTTAAAGGGCGCAGCGAGTATATTCGTGGGCAGCGTTTGGTATTTGGGACGTAGTATGTACATGTTGATGTGAGATGCTGTGAGTGATATAAAACATGACAGATCCTTTCCCCCGACACGAACTCTGTACAGAAATAACTTTATCTTCATCTTAAATCGCATCTTTATCTAAATAACGATCTCAGTCTATACGTACAATTATATCACGGCAAATACACTGTCAATGTCCGTTGTTCAAAGCGTTTTCCAGACGCTGTCTACCGAGCCCCTCGGCCGCAGAGTTCTAGACAGATAGCCTAGCCGTATTGGAAACAATCGACTGATACAGGTACATCTGTGTGATAATACAGGTAAACTATACAGGTAACGGTACATATCATGGGATGCGATTAATGGCCGAGATTGTGTCATTACGACACAGATATTTAGAAGCGTCCAAGGTGAAGGTCAAGGCTACGATTTGGCGCCCCAGGTAGGGTGTGTCATCCCTGATAGCATCGACGGACAGTATTTTGTGGATATACAAATGGAATAATAAGTAGCTTAAGTGGATGTTTCACAGAGAAGTGACACAATAAAAGGGGAGAGAGGCAATGACAATAAAACGATATCTTTCTTTTAATCACATTATTAGAAAAATAAAACAACACGCAAGTTTCCATTGCAATGTCGCCAGCAACGATCAGGACGGTCTGTACCCTTCGGAAATGCTGTTTTTGTATTCATTGCAAAGGCAACAGCGCCAGGTTATCGATCTCGGCTTTTCAGATTGATTACTCGCTATTAAATTCGAAATGATGAATAATTCTCTTCGAATTCAATATAAACTTAAGTAATTATGTGGCATTGATGTTACAGAATGTTTCACGAAAAAGAAACAAAAGAAATTTTATAGTACGCAGATAGTAAGAATTACAGTATTACAGAAGGTGGTTTGGAAAACATGGCACCAAATCGTCTGTTAACCCCTTCGTGTTTATAACATGTACTTTTTAGCGAATGTATTACTGGTAAATATAGACTTGGTTGACTTTACGCGACACAATTAGCTCGCACCGTAGCGCTATGACAGATTATGTGCTAAAGAATAATACAACATGTAATTTATGACCATAATATCAGTTCTTATGGTCAAACTACAATTAATAAGAGAAAATACTGCGGTTTTTCTACGTGGATGGTCACACGTGTCGTCTGTTGACTCGCATGCTTAAGCATACGACCTAGCTTTTTTCTTTCTCTGTATACATTGACATACATGATACCAGAGAGTATACGTGTGTATAGGTGATGTTACATACGAGAGTAATGTGTATTAATGTTTGCTCGAGACTATTTTAAGAACAACGTAAAAATAATGCTTATGCAACCACTCAGTT
Source organism: Chlamys rubida (assembly GCA_032359455.1). Lineage (NCBI taxonomy): Eukaryota > Metazoa > Mollusca > Bivalvia > Pectinida > Pectinidae > Chlamys > Chlamys rubida. The sequence continues at coordinate 9,692 of JAUMHH010191759.1, forward strand.
TCCCGCCATTCTCTGACCCAGCCTACAATAACAAGTTAGATTACGTGTTAACATATCTTCTCAGTCAGAAATATTTGTTTAACTTTCGGTGTTATTCTCTAAATGAGCTGATCAGGACATTATTAATTATCCATCACGTTGATAAAAGGTTAAGATTGCTGGAAAGTAACTAGATGGTTTGTCAATGTAAAATCAAATGACCTGCCGATCTCTTTTTCCGTCTATTGATATAAAGTCGTGACAGCAATCATTTTGTAAAACTGGACAATTTCAGACGGCTGTATGAAGCTGCTTTAGGGATTAACTCTCAGACTGTTTTGGTATACTAAGAGTAAGTGAAAGCAAGTTTGAGCTCAGTTTGATACAGACTCTGCTTTTATGTTAGGGTCGCGTTTCTATTAATGTAGATACAACAACACAGAATTAAGATAAAGTCCTATACAGGTCTCCTGATTCTCCAGTGCTAGTCAGATTGGATTGTATGTCATAGATACACCATATAACATAATTATATTAATGGACCATATTTAAAATTGTCCGCACTAATCATTTCCATCGATTTTGGAAAATTAGTGTGCGATCTCGCAGACGACACTTTGAAAGCGTCTGTGATATTGTGTGGCCTAACAGAGACTTAGTCTTGAGTATGAGATCATTCTCACTCGGACAGGAAAACGACGTATCTTTGTGATTCAATCCTTTTCAATTTTTATAATACCATCCCAAGTCTGTGTCATGTGTTAATAACATACCACGTAGACTTGTCTGGTCTCATGTCTTACTCAGCTCTATATATAGATTTCTAAATATAATGCTGACGGAATTGACCTAAATATGTATTCGTTTCCCGCCGAAAGTTGTATAATGAATGAAAATCGGGTTTGACATCAGCACTTTGCTCTGTTCGCTCTTTTTAAGAATTGTTTGTACTACAATGGAACTAACAACATGTTATTCAAACCTAGGACAAAGTTTGATCCTTACTTTTGTGAGATTGTCGTCTGCTTATGGTTTTCACGATGTCATAAATTATTTTGATTTTTTTCACCATGAGCAATCATTGTGAATATCTTTTCTCACATAGTGGTCAATACTGACACGTATTCTGATTAAAAAAATCAAGGTCACGTACTCTGAGACTGGAGTGAAATAAGTAAATTTATCACATTTGTCAAACAGGATCCATTGACTTTGGGTAAGAAAATGGCGGAATCGGTCATCGCCAGTGCGCATGCGTGTTCTGATGTCATGGAATTTTTTGTCAAGTTTCCAGAATATGAAGATATTTGATATTACGTATATGTAATGCGTAGTTTTCTGTGATAATACCCTGTCTCTTTCTTCCTGTTCCGTGACAATGGTGTCTGGTTCTTGGAGCTTAACGCCTTCTGCACGTGTTGTAATACGTGTATATATCCGGCTAGCGACGGTTGGCGTCAATAATAGATCATCATCATTTGACTAATATCTCTCTTTTTTACCAGCTTAGTGTGTATTAGCAACATTAATATTTGATATATGTAACTTTCGTTTGAAATTGGATTCTTTTAAATCTCTTTGTCACGTATAGCATATTTCATGACTATGGAAAATTCTATATCATATTTCTATGGGATGTTTTCACACTTTCCACAGAACATGGCGTGCATACGAAGCATAATATTCATCCTATACTTACCCTTCGTGATTCTTTTTAATGTATCGCTATGTATTTTATATTTTTTTCACATATGACACAGAAATATGAAACAGGAATCTTTGTAGTCACGAAATAACTATTCGGCATGTAACAAACATACTGACAAGAATCGCATTTCATACGAATATTCAGGGTTCAGATGTGGATGTTGATTAATTTATAAATCCCCTTCGGTATATGTAAATCCCTTGTCTACCTTATGTAGTGGAACTGGACAGGGTCGATCGTCGGCGACCAGTTAGCTCAACTAGTAAAGCGTCCGTCTAGATTTCGGAAGGTCCCAGGTTCGAACCCCGGTCTGGCCGTGCATTTTTGCTCTCCTGTTACAGCGGTGCCTGTGACCAACCCTTGTTTTAAGCATTGGTTGTACGCTTGGCAACGGCATACCCGAACCTGGGTTGTAAATAGTTGTGTCTTCGGGGGCGAAGACTTAGAAAAAGGGGGGAGGAATGAAGCGGAACTGGACAGGGTCGATCGTCGGCGACCAGCTAGCTCAATTGGAAGAGCATCCGTCTAGATTTTGGAAGGTCCCAGGTTCGAACTCCGGTCTGGCCGTGCGTTTTCCTCTCCTGTTACACCTATAACAGCAAAATAACATGGCGAAGCTGTGGCAGTCTAACGAGAGCTTTAGATACAATGTCTATGTATATAGAAAAGAATAACTAATAGTTTCTGAGCAGCTTTCTCTCTAGCGCAACCTAGCGCAGAGGTGTCTGTGTTTCTTTCATTTGATGTTTTTATTATTTCTTTTTATTCATTCCTTCTTTAATTCCTCTTTAATGAGATACAGAAAATGCAAAAAATAAGAGAGAAACATATATATATTTAGCACAGTCTCTGGTTTTGGTTAAAGATTCATCGCGTTACGATGTACGTTTTACATCCTGTCGTCTGTTGAGAGGTAATTATGTGACGCAACTCTCAAGAACCGAGCTACCATTACCCGAAACAGTTTGTCGTCCTCTATTTCCGGGTGTTTACGTCCAAATAAAATGTGTACGAATTCTTCTTCTGTTATGTTGTCCATAGTCAGGAACGTTTCTATGCCACATATATCTAGTACCAGAGACGTATATATATATGTTATATATATACGTATCTGCTAGTACTTCCGTCGTGAAAATGTCTCTTGTGGAGTGTGTGACGTCACACTGAGTTACGTAATGGTGAATAAGGTCAGTCCGAGTTTTCCCACATTTATTACAATTTTGTTGTTCGATTTGCGGGGCGTAAGTAATCAATTTTGACACAAATCGAACACATGCTAAGTCTGCTGTAGTATCTGGTATAGGGTCCATAGTACAAGTCTGAAACGGTCAAACTGGCGGTCGTTTTACAGTCAAACGAGAACTTTAGATATAATGTCTATATATATAGAAAAGAACAACTTACAGTTTCTGAGCAGCTCTCTCTCTCTCTCTCTCTAGCGCACCTAGTGCAGAGGTGTATGTGTTTCTTTCATTTTATGTTTCTATTACATTTATATGTATGCATTTTTTTACATTTTAATAAAATCTACCGTCTTAGGAGTGAATAAATGGTATATAGAAAATGTGTGCAGGAAATGCATAGTTAAGTCTCTCTTCGATAAAACATCTCAAGAACACCAGAGAATGAATAAAAGGAATACGTGCTGTAAGTCATCAAATATAAATATCTCATATATATGTGTGTATGTCGGTATGTATTCTAATCAGTGAACACACCTTGAAGTAATCAACGCGGTAAGGCGAGGTAGGATACAGCAGCTGATATTTGATGTAAACATGCATATCAAAGATTCATTCAGAGGTAGTATTTCAATATCTACGTCTCCTCAAACAGCCATCATCTGTCGAGGGCAAGGCGTACGGATCCCGAGATAAGGCTATATGAGCTCACATCTATATACAGTACCGTATATATCTACAAAAAGACACACTGCACACGACAATCCAATAATCCGTCTGGTATTGAAGGATTGCCCCGATATCACGCTGAAGTATAGGAATGCGGTTCCAGTTTTTCTAAATGATATGAAATGCAGCAGTCGTATGGGAATGTCACATTCCTCAACACCGTCCGTCCGATTAAGGTTTCTTTCGTGTGAAATATCATACGACATAAACAAGTACAAGTTTATCCGGGTCTTTGTTTAACCGAAAAACAACCTGTATGCTACAACGAAAACAAAACAGTCTCAACAATTGTCTCGTTAGGCCAAATTTACATAAACATATTTGTTCTCTTTACTAGTGTGCACTGTATAGTCTTTTTGGAGAATAAACCCACAGCTGTTAATTTTCCAGAATGAACGAATAATGAGAGAAATAGTTTATCAAGAACATCATACCAGGGCACGAACTCGATAAATCCACAGCTTTGAAATCCAAGAGTTCATCGAGAGCAGAACCCTTGGTGGTAGAAGATGCCACATCCACGTGCCTTTCGCACCGAGAAAAATTGAATAATGGATAATCCTTAAGAAAGGCTTGTCGGGGAAGCCGCCCGCCCCTACGTTTCTATGAAAACAATTTCGACTGCATTTGACTACTAGCTTATCTCTTCCTAATTGAGAATTAGAGTCAGACATCAAAGTGGTCGAAATAATATTTTTTTTTTCTTTTTTTTTTCTGAATGATTCAATATTCTAGAGACGGAGGCGAGTCTTTTGGAAGGAGGAAGGGTGAGAAGCACCGAGATCTGAAGATATCGTCAACCTTCATATTGACATAAGACTCAACACGGAACATAACAAACATTCAGGGCGTATTTTGTACCACTTTTACCAAGAACTCGATTGTCTCAAAACAAAAACAAGCTTATTTTTGGTTTTGGCGTGTCTGTGGCGCAGAACAACCAAAGTGCCATTTATTGCAGCATGTTCGGTATTTGGACCACTGTCGTCTTTGATGGTTGCTGAGTTGGCCGCGGTCGGCGATAGAATCGGCTTTAACACCACTGGGGGGATTTTAATTACATTGTTAACATCAATAATTAATTAACACCAAATCATTCCTGGACGTTTCCCATCTCGAAACACCTGAGCATTCATTATTCCGTGTATGTCTAGCGTGCCCAGAGAGGTATTACTGCAGACAAAGTGCGAGCTGGACCATATCCAAGATTGTAGTGTCCTGATTCCATCAGTTATTGTAGTATTGCATGTTCTCTGCTCATTTAAACAGACAATGTAATATCTCTGGTGACACACATGCATGCAGGTCAGTAGTGTAGCATTAGTGACAGGGAAGATTTCCGTGTGATAAAGCGAACATTTCAGAAAATCAGGAAGATATTTTGTTTCTGAATTATTATTTTTTGTTCTGCACTGTTACGCAACTTCTTCCCTGTCTCTTTGTAGGCTTAACGAAGTATATATCGCAGTACGACTATATACGGTATATATTATTCACATTCAGTAGTTGTGAAATTTATATTCATATTATCAATGAAACAAAATGAAGATTTTGATTATATTGGGTTCCTGGGTTTGGTATTGAACTATTTCATAACTAATGTTGTTGATGAAATTCTTTAACTACCAAGAATTATGTACATGTAATTAATTACAGTTCGCATTATAAAGTTCACAATCTTAGCGTATCTACCGTAGGTGTATTGGCCGCAAAACATGTATGAACATGTTTTTCCTGGTTCGTGGTAAATAGAGATGATGCAATCGACCCAGATATTGGTGTTTTCTGTGTATATCTTGTGACGTCAGCGATATCGGTAGAGGAGAGAGACACGCCCCCTCTCCGACTCCGCCTTTCATCTTTCTGGCGTTCGTCGTGTAATACGCTAAATGTGGAATTAATTCACTAGGGTGTGAATTCAGAAAAGAACACATATGATACAATTATGGATTTGAAAAGCACCTTAATTTAAAATGCTACTCACTGCTTTCATGACGCATAGAAAACAGTGCCCCCCTCCCATTTTTTTATGGTTTTGAGGGGGTGGCCGGGTTAAGGGGAACTCCCCCCCCCCCCCCCCTTACCGCCAATACCATGAGATGGTGTATTTTGGTGGCCTCTCAGAAATACAGTTGCACTGTTGCTGGTCAAGAGAAACTTTTACAGACCTATATACATGAATTTGTTAAGTGTAAAATTACCATAATTCCGTCATGATGCATACATGAATAATGGATATTGAAGGAATAACATATCTTACAGACTGATCATATACTAGTATATATATAATACAAATGTTTGTTTCACATAAATTCAAACGTGATTATTAAAATATCAAAACTCCCATCCTGTAAGTTTTTATCAAAATATTTAGATACGCCATACAAAACTAAAATTGACAATCTTGAAAAGATTTAAAATCAAAACATTTCCAATGTCTTAATCCACACTACAGCTGAGCAATATGTATTTTTATTTCAAATACGTTATTAGTATTACTGACGTTATAATCGATACTGATTGATCATCACCGAAAAGCGACTTATAGCGGAGTAGTTTTTAATATCATTGCATTTCTGATGGTGTTGTACTAACATTACCATTCTGTCTAAGTTATAAACAAAAACATTAATATTTAGCATAAAGCCTTCCATCAATTTCTAAAAGACCAAAAACCAAATTGTGATGCGACCGTTTCCAGCTATGCTACCGCGGCCGTGAACTCGCTGTCTCCTGTAAAAAGAATAGGGTCGAACACGTGCAGAAATTGGTTGTGAATTTCCGGCACGCCTAGGCACTCAATAAAAAGTCCAGCTATGTAAAAAGGAAAATCATTTGAATTGTTAAGACATTTGAAATCGATAAGCGTAAGCATAGATATGTACTATATAATAATAACAGCCGATAATTCAGTTTACACTGTGGGTGTACGGTGAATATTTACATTTACTCAGAAAATGTGTGACGACGTCAAAAGTATCACCGGGAAACTGTTATGGGATAATTGACTGTATCAACAATCACGTGGTATTGATCATAAATCGTGTCGGCATACCTTCCTTGTTCCATGTTTGCTCGGAGTCTGTTTCCGTGATATTTACACATGTGATTCAGCAATAAGGATTTCAGCACAAATTTATTGCATCTAAAAACATGCAAATACTGTATTAACATAATCATGAAAGTTGTCGCCAATAGTTTCATAAAAGAAAAATTACGTGAAAAAGGAAGTATTGTGTTGGTTGTCTCTTTAGAAAAAAACCCCACCATGAATAGGATTAAACACATATTGGCAAAAACTAATCGCATACGGAAATACGCCAGCAATAAAGTTTAATGAGTCATATCACATGTATTCAAGCTAACTGTTGATTTCTCGTTAATAAGGACTAATTACTTATATGGCATACATTGTAGATATAACTTAATTGTTGACACAAACAAACATATATTGGAGTGTTCGGCAATGACCAAACAGCGCGTGGAAACAATAGGGTGGTACAGGTCAAGTCCAACGATGACAACTGATAGCAAGCACGTGCGGTATGCACTCCAGAAAAGTGTTTTACGTTATAAGACCGTCACCTGACCAACTGTGTGAGTAATACGGCCCGGAAGCTTCACTATTTATGAAAGGTTCACTATGACCATTTGGAGTGAGACTTCGGTTTTCCCTTAAATATCGCGTGATCCAAATTGTGCACTGACTGGCGCGCACGTTGTTTGCGGTTAGGTACGACATATCGAGTCGTCAAGGATATCAAAGTCTAATGAAAACCCTTATCGACAGCCACTGAATGCACTGTAGAGATAGCATCATTTACTTTTTCATTTTTTCTCCACAGAGGTCCAAACACCAACAATTTTATGACGAACGTTTGTAACAAATTCCCCATAGAATTGCCTCAGTGATACGAATATCGGACAAAAACGTAACTATTTACGCCTACGTTCTCAATTTGGTGCTTGATGTGAAATGCACATGCACATAAGCTGTGGTTTTGACAATATATGATGGGAAATGCACGTGTAGCCAAAGCTTAATAGAAAATATTTTTGAAATTGGAGACAGCAAAGGTCAATTGTGAAGGTCATTTGAACATTGAGACGACACATGTTCGTACATAGATATATGCGTTACGGCAGATGTTGGAAGGAGTGTTTGTGTTTTAGTGAGACGTCGTATGGACCCCTATACTTGTCGCTTCCTAATCACCATTGACCCCTGTAATCTATATTGGACTATCATATTCTCGCTCCGTATCGGTTCCGCGGTATGTGACGAGCGATAAGGGACGTAAGTGTTCATCTGGACCCTTCACATCAACAACCACAGAAATGGAGACACAGAAATGCATACTATCTCCAACAGTTAATTCAAGAATTCCTGGTTCCATTTTTGTCGAGATAATGGTGAACGTGTGGCATGTCTCGTTCGTTGCGGCGTTTTATTGATAAGTAGTTTTGCTTGCCTGGGGTATGGGAGGTAACTCGTAAAGGAAGAATCAAATCTGCCATAGATAATTACGATCGAATTGAACGGATAATTAAAATACCTGTTAAACAAAGATTGCAACAACCCCAACAAATAATGGGTATTCTCTTTTAGACAATGAACGAAAGAAGAACATACCTGTGATCTTTGCACGAATTTGTCATGTTTGTACGAAACTGCCAGGGAAAGTATACATAACGACACAGTCCTCTACGTTCTGGTGTCAAAACTTGTTGCCGTGTCTGAGTGTCACATTTGGAGACAGTGCTCTGTTTCAGAAGAAAAGATGCAAGCAGCGTATAATTGAATTTATTCACTTTAACTGGATTTTAACTTATCAAACCTCGATATTGTTTCCTGATTTGTGAAAACGATAACAGTTTAAACACGCAAGGTCGATTCCGGAAACCAAAAGTATTTCGTGACGTATTACCTTAAGAGCGTGCGGTACAAATCCCTCATATCTAACCTCAATATGGAAACTATAATTGATTCAATGTTTGTTTTAATTGATTTATAGTGTTAATTATGATTGATTGTTAATTTTAATTGATTAAGTGTTAATTTTAATTGATTAAGTGTTAATTTTAATTGATTTATTGTTAATTATGATTTATTCAATGTTAAAAATATCTGATTTAGTATTAATTACGATTTAGCGTTACGTTATTTTTCAGGTTAAATCTCGCCAGAATTAACTGAATTCAAGATCGTAAGCATCAAACTCAAGGCCAGGAAACCCAGTCTTTCTACATCTAACCTCAGATTGAAACGTTTGGTCTGTTCATTTTAAATATATATTCACTTTTAATAAACTGACACGTTTTTTATTTTGTTACTTTTACCGTTTTACCGAAAGTAACGGCTTATTAATCAGTGATACTTGATATCAAAAGACAGATTTACGGACTGAAATGTGCGGTCTTAACTTCCCTCCAACCATGCTAGGTGTCTTGCTACATGTATGTTCGCGATGTTAATTCTTATATTACGAGAATAAACAGTTGTATACATCGACGTGGATACATGTGTCTATATCGTGTACAAACGCGAGGGCGTAAAGGGTTCATTTTGTGCCTAATTATTATCAGCGCTCATTCAAAACAATCTTAAAATACATATTTATTCAGTAGAAATGAATTTAACTCATTTCTATAATCAGTGTTTGTCACAAAATATTTTTAGGATTACACATAAGCTGTAAACTCGATCCCACTCCCTAGGGTCCCCTCCTTAGTTCCGCGAGGTGAATTAGGTACATTACACAAAACCCAGAAGTCATTTGGTAGCAAACAATTTCACTTGACACGGCTTTAGTTCTAGATTGGGGGATCAGCATTTCTGTTAACTATCGTAATCTTAAATGTCATGGGTAATTGTATACGTCACCCGGCAAACAGGGTTTATAAACCACACACATATTACTCTGAGAGGACTGAGAAAGGGCCTCTGAAGGGGACAGGGAGAGACTTTGAAGGATAAGGGAAGCAATGGTTTTGGGTTGAGGGTGGGGACTGAAGGTAATTATGGGGCCATGGGGAAGGAAGGGGTTAAGGAGGGGGAAAACGCACGAGAGGTCACCTTCTGATTAAATTACGATACGAATTGTCTACAAGGACGATCAGACAAGAGAAATGCCGTTTTCTCCTGTTTTCAGAACAACGGGATACCCTGTGGAGCTACACAATGGCCCAGATACCATCTCATATCTATCAATCAAGACTGTAGGCATTTTTTTGGTTTCGGCAAATGTCACATTTTTGTACTCGATTTGGTGTTTTGGACGTTTTGTTTAAATAAAGGAGATGCTCATCTGTGATCAGGATAATTTAATTATTTTTTCTTTTTACATAGCTGGATTTTTAATTGTGATGTAACGTTGAGTAGGCGTGCCGGAAATTCACAACCAATTTCTGCACGTGTTCGTCCCTATTCTTTTTACCGGAGACAGTTCACGACAGCGGTAGCATGGCTGGAACGGTCGCATCATATACGTTTCTCAAATTATATTGCTCAATTTGGTTTACTACAAATGCATATCGCATCAGGTAACAATCTGTTACGTACGAGTAGCAACACAGTCCATTTTCCGGTGAAACCGGTAGTAGTAAATTTCCTCCATAAAAAAATAAACGAATTCAATTAAACGAAAGAGCCGGGTTTAACTTAAAACACACAAATTTAATGGAAATGATTCCAAGCTGCCGTCAATGAAGTATGATTTGTATGCATTTCAAGCTATTACTTACAGACGGGAAGGAAGTCAGTGTTTGGTGATTGGACAATCAAAACAAAGCTATCACGCGAGGCACGCGCCGGAGACCGGAACCAGCTGTTGGGTAATTTACAATTAGAAAAATATGGTCGCTATGAAGATATCAGCGAACTGGCGAACACGCTCCGGCTGTCTCTGCTTTAAACAGACGGCAACCATCTCCGACATTTACAGGCCCCCAATCATACCCAGAATTAACATAGGCAAAATAAGCGTACTTCACAAATAGCGTGAAATGTGGAGAAGGTCGAACTCTTCAATGTTGGAGGTATTTTAACGAAACCCCAGCTTTTACTTTTTCCAGCGTGTAATTCTGATGGCAAGAGACGTACTGCTTTTAACGTTTGCAATTTTTTACATTGTGGAGACATCTTCAAAGGCATGCCCAACATCCAACAGTAATTATATGAGCCTCAGAAACAAAGGACGCGGACCGCATATGAAAAACACATGTCTAATAGCATACGCGCGTCCCAGTATGTTATGTATACAAAAGGATTTGTATTGTCTGAGCATAAAAATAGAAGAAAGGTCCACGTTACAATGTATAACTCCATAACGAGACACAAATGTGCCAGATACGGCTAAAACAGTTGCGCTGTAAAGGAAACAAACGTCAAATTGGACCAACTCCGTACAAACTGATTAGCTCGTCTACTGCAAATTGACAACATTTCGTTTCTGGCTTATAAAGGCGACTCCCGAGTCGAGGATGCGTAAATCTGAAGTAGATGTCCTAAAACAATTACACTAACGATTTTGTAAGATATTGTTATTGTTCATGCAAGTAAAATCTGTGATTCTTGAAAGTAAATTTCTCTTTTTCATGACCTTGGTTTGAATCAGTTAGTCAATTTTCCCACCCGGAGCAACAACACACTTGATCTTTTTCTAACCAACATCCATTCATTGGTTATAAAGTGCAGGGCAATCCCGGGAGTATCATGATATTATTTTAGTTGATAATGAAATCTCAACTCCACCGAAAAAAATCTCCCATGCGTACTATATACATATGGGATAAGACTAATATCACTCAAATGAGAGATGAGATAAAACGAAAACTAACTCATTTTGGCAACCAAAACATGAGTGTAGACCAAGCTTGGTCATTTTTTAAAAATGTGATCAACTCTGAAATTAATTCACACGTGCCACAGAAATTATCACGGTCTAAATTTACTTGGGCTAATGACAACATAAATAAACTGTCTAGACAAAAAAGAAGATCCTATAACAAGGCTAGGAAAACTCGTAAGCAACAGGACTGGGACAGATATATAAAAAAACTTAAATCTAAAATGCAAAAAGGGACACGTAGACCTTACAGTAAGTACGTATACATGTACGAAATTATTAGTCCACAGCTCACAGAAAAAACAAAGAAATTTTGGAGTTTTATTAAGAGTAAAATGATGGACACAAACACCATCCCACCAGTAAGAAATCCAATAGATGGTCTAACCTACTCCGTCCGATCCTAAAAGCAAGGCACACATTTTGAATAAACAATTTCAGTCTGTCTTCACCAGGGAATATCTTTCAGAATTATCAGATTTGGGCCCATCGCCATTTCACACAATGTCTCCCATTATCATAAGTGAGTCAGGTGTACTGTACACAAGCTACTACAGAGTATACCGGTACATAAAGTTCCTCGCCCAGACAATATTCCAGCTAGAGCTCTCGAAGAATTATCAACAGAAATTACTCCAGCACTTTCTTGTCTTTTTCAAATTTCTATAGACTCGGGTACAGTACCACTTGACTGGCGTGAGGCACGTATAGTACCAGTCTTCAAGAAGGGTGATACACAATCTGCTGAAACTTACCGACCTGTCTCACTTACTAGTATCACCTGTAAGCTACTTGAACACATTATCCATAGCAATATAATGTCTCACCTTGAGCACCACAATATACTCACCAATCTTCAACATGGCTTCAGATCTAAATTATCTACTGAAACACAATTGATCCTAACTATTGACGACATTGCCATGAACCTTGATAAAAACAAACAAGTTGATATTGCTCTGTTAGATTTGTCTAAAGCCTTTGATAAAGTTCCTCATTCTAGACTTCTATCTAAACTCAGATTCTATAGGATCAATCCAGAAATTGTTCATTGGTTTTCTTCCTTCTTAAGTAATAGACATCAAAAAGTGGTGCTTAATGGAACCTGCTCAGATAGTGCCCCTGTCCTCTCCGAGGTACCCCAGGGGACAGTTGTTGGCCCACTCCTCTTTTTAATCTACATAAATGACATTGTTAACTCTGTTTCCTGTAATATCAAATTGTTTGCGGACGACTGTCTACTTTACACCGAAATCTCTTCTCTACAAGACTGTCACAAACTGGATCATGATTAAAAATCTCTTGAAACTTGGTAGGGGAAATGGCAGATGAATCTGTTGTCTGTGTAACCTGATCTCATACTACAGATTTTAAGTTTTGATGTACTTTAAATATGGCATGTGTATCTACCGAAATGAAGATGTTCCAAAATAATAAAAGTATGGAGAAAACGATTGATATTTCAATATCAATGAAATAAATAAGGATTATAAGAAAGTATAAGGTCTATTCGAATGAATGTTTGGACAAAAACATTTGATCCTTTTAGGGTAAATCACATTGAGCCGAGACAGATGTGCCATACATATATTCCTGATAAATACATACACTGTACCCGATAAATGGTTGACACGATGTTTGAAATTGATAAAACACAATTAAGAGTTCTTAAAGTCAACATTGTATCCATTCTACTCCTCGGGGACTAATGCAGTTTAACGCATTGCATCTTCAAATGTCGTAGAGATATTTCAATATATAATTGATGTGTTCTTCAACTTGGAAAGTACATATCTTCAAATATATTAGACGCAAATGACAGATCAAACACCAATATTACGAGTAAATCTTTATTTTATGTAATTTTACAGTATTACTTAAGTGTAACTAGAATGCTCGAATGGGCGTCTCCTGTAAGTGCTAATTGAATGCTGCTATATAAATACAGAAGCTGCTTGGATGTGGCGTGGTGTACATGTTACCTCTACGACGATGGTACACAAACAATTGGTCGTAGTTCTGGGAAGCGGCAATGTTGGGAAAACAAGCATGCTGCACAAGTACCTGAACGGAACTTTTTCTCACAAATACACACAGACAGTTGAAGACATGTACTCTCTGGACGTTTGTATTGACGGTGAACGATTTATGATTGAGTTCTTAGACACATCAGGATCTATTGCATTCCCTGCTATGAGGCGGCTAGCGATACAGAAGGCCAACGCTTTTGTGCTCGTGTTTGCTATCGATAGGGAGGAATCGTTTGCCGAGGTGAAACGAACATGGAGGGAGATCAAAACTTCTAGAAACGACCAGAAAGATACACCTTGTATCGTGATAGGTAACAAGCTGGACAGGGAAAACTACCGCAAGGTGGAGTATTTTGAAGCACTGAACTGGGTTGACAACCACGGTTTGGAAGGAATGATGCAAGAGGTATCTTCGAAGACTGGAGAAAATCTTGACAACGCTTTTGCAAAATTATTCAAACAGATAAATTTCTGCAAAGCACATCAACAAATTGCACTCGAGACGCAGTCACGCAAGAAAATGCGTATTAAAAAACGTGACAAAATTGCCACTACAAGCCAAATAACAAGATTGGGTAGTTGCTTTGCTTTTGGAAAAAGGAAAGAAACTTTATAAGGTTGTTGGTTAATGCAGCACTTTTCCAAAGTACTACACTGTAAATATAATCATCGTCGTCATCATTGTCATCCTCTGAGAACAGTATCATAAAGTGACTTGTCGTGAAGTTTATGTTAAATATATCGTATATACCTTGCATATCAAACTATTCTATTTTATTTTATTTTTTGTACATAATGTAACTCAAAATGTTGAACAGGACTAAACTAACATTTGATACATTTGAACATCATAATCATTTCATACCAATTTAAATTATAAATTGTACTTTTTATGCATATATACTTAAATAAAAAATACAAACTGTTATAATGGATATCGACTTGTTTGTAATTCATTCACATTTCCTAATCAATATGAAAGGTACAGTATCTTATATAAAATAGATAATATTCAGTATTATTGATTTTACGTCATCAATTATAAATTAAAGATGTTACACGCATTCAATTACTTTTTGTGTCACTATCTTAATGTGGTATAAAGTTATGACACAACATTAATGCGGTATACACTATCTACGTAGTTTACCATGCATAACATCATAAAAATATGGAATACAGTATATACATAAAATACTTTATGACATTATATAAATGTGATATATTGTGTACATAAAAGAATGAAAGAAAGTATACTATAGTTGCATGCATTTAATACGTATAACAATGTACGACAATATAGAAAGGTGATATACAGGAAGTTTAACAACAGTATATGACATTATATCAATGTTTTCTGAAGTATGAACTTACAACATTGTATGACATTATATTTAAGTGGTACACAGTTTGTACGAACAACAATATATCGTTGGCAATTGTTCAGAAACAGATATAGTCTGATTTGCTATAATCTATATATGATCTTTAATTTGATATTACATGTACATGAAGAATGTGGAACGCTTGAATTTATTCAAAGCGAAAAAGGTGAATATTTCTAAACCGAGATAATGACCTTTGATAAAGTTTGTCATGAAGATACTTAGTTTGATGCTACATACAATATCATATCGGGAAATCTCTATTTATTACATAGTCAGGTATGGTTACAGGCTAAGACATCTTCATTTTACACTTAATAGTTTATATTCCCCGACATGAATTCCATCTGTTCCTGTCTTTGACAAAAGTTTATTTGCTTTCAATATGGTTCAGTTAGTGATAGTTAAAGATATATTTTAGCACGCAATATGCGTACCAAAATATTTTAAAACAATAACATCATCATACACCTAGGTTATCGTTGCTGTTCCGGAACACCATGTCGATCGCATTCTTCTGAGACAGTTTCAAGTGTTTCTGAGTTTTTTCCCTTTGTTCATATGTTTTTTGCACTAGTTTGATGGATTTTTTCGAGTGGATAACGGTTTTGTAAACACATCGGTGTTCTCTTTTATCCTCTCATACTTACTTTTTTGTTTTAGTATGTTTCTAATTTAAATTCCTTCTTGCATAATGTCAGATGATGCCAGGACGATAAATCCCAAACTAGCAAAACATATAAAATATAAGCAAATGCTACTAGAATTATAATCTGGGTCACATTGTAATCAATATGGTTTTTAAATGCATACTGACTATTCCAAATTTGGCAGACGAATGGTTGGTTCTCTTTATAGCCGATTTGACAGTACTTTTTAAATTTTAAATATTTGTTTTTCAATTGAAAAGTAAGATGTTAATGCATTGAACGTTCGTGTTTGGGTAAATATATTCCAGGAAAGCTGGAGACAAAAGGCCTTGGCAACAGTTTATTTTCTCTGCGTTCGAAATAGCACATCCAGATACTCATCGGGTTCTGACCTCCAACATAATGTCGAGCAGTGGTAAACGTGTTGTTCACACATCTGATTCTCCACACCATAACTGTCGAGACAGATGTTTATAAATAGTGTATTGTGTATCAAAACTCCGTCAATAAATATTTTAAATTCACTTTGAGGTATTCGAGGACATACATAACTAATATGTAGTTCTAATATATATAACCAAATAATTTGTGCTGTAAGAAGAAGTAGGAATAAATGGGAAATTTTCAGCACATTCTAAATCATCTTTATTGGCAATTGCTTCGAGTCTGTCCTCTCCGTTTATACATGTGTGAAACGTTTCTTTTAGTATTGAAACATTATTGTAATACATGAGGGTTATACAAAAGTATAAAGTTTTTTTCGAATGAATTTTCGGACAAAAACATATAATCCTTTAATGCTAAATTATCTTGAGCCTAGACAAATGTGCGATATATTTATGATATATATATACACTGTACCCGATAAATGGTTTAAACGATGTTCGAGATTGATAAAATAGTTCGAGAATTCTTACAAAAATCATTGCATTGCTAATTAAAAAGGTAACCGAACGTTCTGCACTACCTCTACCAGTGCTGCTTAATGAGTCGTTTTGTTCTGTTTAGATTTTTCAGTGGTATTACATCCGGTTCACTTCCGAGTAGTTCGGTTATCCAGCAACTAGAAAAAAGTGTGTTTGCTTCGATAAAATAATAAAGTTCTCTGCTATAACTATCTGCTATAATCTATATATGATCTTTAATAAAAATGTACATGTAGACATTGTCATTATAACATAGAGATACTCTGTGTAACGGGATGAGCGTTTGACTATCTATGTAGATGATAAACCACTGACAACTGTCCTACAGTACACACATATTTATTTCCAATGACTTAAAATGACTAAGAAATACATATATAGCACCAGAGTCTCACACCCTTTCACACCTTTGACAGAACACAACAAAATACATAGCAGAATTAAATTACATTTGGGCTGTGATCCACTATTGCTGTAATTTATATATATATATCATATCATATCGTCAGTATCTATAGTCTACCACTGTACATTCGAAGATGGCAAGGACAACATGGATTCCTACTTACAGCGTTTTGAGAGGTACGCGACGGCTCAGAACTGGAACCCGGCTAATTGGGGAGCGAACCTTAGTGCTCTACTTAAGGGCAAGGCACTCGATGTTTTTTCTCGGCTTCCAGTGGAGCAGGCTCTCAATTTTGAGGAACTTAAACAGGCTTTGCTCAAGCGTTTTGAGAAGACAGAAGAAGGTTTTAGGAAAGCATTCCGCTCAGCAAGACCAGAAGGTGGTGAGACATTTACTCAGTTCTCGTTTAGACTGGACAACTATTTCGAGCGATGGGTTGAGATGACCAAGACTGATAAGACCTACGAGCGTTTGAAGGACCTTATTATCAGGGATCAGTTCATATATTGTTGTGGGAGAGAGCTGGCATTATTCCTGAAGGAAAGGATCCCTACAGCGCTGAATGATATGGCCAAGCTCGCTGACCAATTTGCCGATGCTAGAGGTAGTAGAAGTAACTTGATGACTATGAAAGCGCCAAAGCACGCAGACACCAAACCACAGCAGAACAGCAGTGTACACACTGGGGACAGCACTCGTGGGAAACCGACTGTACAATCAAGGGAGAAGAAATGCTATTCTTGTGGGAAACCCGGACATTTGTCGTATGATTGTCGCAGTAAGAAATCCTCAGGCAACATTGCTCTTGTCGTTGGCGAGGTCGACTCAGAGGACTCGGGTAAACGTAGACAACCGTCATCTAAAGGAAGAGGGAGAGGATTTTCAAGAGGCAGAGGCTATATACGACGAAATAATGGCAGTCATGGAAAGTCGCCTTCATCTTGGGTAGACAGAAGTCCTCCCACTCTTAGTGAGTCATGCAACATAAATATGGCTGGAGCCAAAGGCATGCCGATAGCTAGAGGATGTGTGGGTAACCATTTCGTCACGGTGTTAAGGGATAGCGGCTGTAGCGGTGTCGTGGTGAGGAAGGATCTAGTGGATCCATCTAGGATGTCAGACCGGCAACAGGTGTGTTCGCTAGCAAATGGATCTAGGATTCAGGTGCCTGTTGCTGAGTTGGATATTGACACGCCATATTTTAAAGGGACAATCGATGCCTGGGTATTGGAGACACCCCTGTATGACCTGATTATTGGTAATGTAGATGGTGCTAGACCCCCCGATCAGCCTGACGTCGACTGGCGAAAAGAAGAGGGCATGGTACATGCTGTAGAGACTAGGTCACAGAAGCAAAAGAGACAGACTGGGTACCGTCCGTTACAGGTGAAGAAAGTCACTGACATTGGAACCATGGACCAGATTAAGGAGGAACAGCAGGTTGACCCTACTTTGTCAAGGTTTAGGGACATGGCCAAGAAAGACGACCAACACGAACGACAAGACAGCGGAATTTCTGTAATATTCTACCATAAGGGATTGCTTTACCGGAAATTTCGGAGTCCAAAGGTGGCAAATGGGAAGGAGTTTCGTCAACTGATAATTCCTAGGAAATTTCGACAGGCGGTGTTGGACCTGGCTCATTCGTCCATAATGGCAGGACACTTGGGTGTCAAACGAACAACAACTCGTGTGCTCTCGGAATTCTTCTGGCCCGGTGTCCAAGCCGATGTGACACGGTATTGCAGGTCATGCGACATATGCCAGCGAACTATTTCAAAAGGGAGAGTCCCCGTGGCACCTCTTGGGAACATGCCGCTCATAGATACGCCATTCAAGAGAGTTGCTGTAGACCTGATTGGACCTATACAGCCAGCAACTGACAGGGGAAACAGATATATCCTAACGGTAGTGGACTACGCGACCCGATATCCAGAGGCCGTAGCGCTACGTGGCATAGAGACTGAAAGAGTGGCGGAAGCGTTGGTGGACATTTTTAGCAGGGTTGGAGTTCCAGCTGAAATGCTCACGGATCAAGGGGCGCAGTTCACTTCTAACGTCATGCGTGAAGTTGCCCGGCTGCTGTCAATGAGGCAATTGACGACGACCCCTTACCATCCCATGTGTAATGGATTGGTCGAAAGATTCAACGGCACACTGAAGCAGATGCTTCGGAGGATGAGCGCAGAACGACCAAAAGACTGGGACAAGTTCATCAATGCGTTGCTTTTCGCATACCGTGAAGTTCCACAGGAGAGCTTGGGGTTTTCCCCATTCGAACTGCTATATGGAAGATCAGTCCGTGGCCCAATGATGATTTTAAAGGAGTTGTGGACTAAAGATGTACCAGATGATGAGGTGAAGTCTACGTATCAGTACGTTGTGGACTTGAGGGAAAAACTGGAGGAGACTTGTCAGATGGCAATGGAACATTTGGAGAAAGCCAAAGGGAAGCAGAAGAAGTATTTCAACAGGAAGGCGAAGATCAGGCAACTCAAAGCAGGAGACAAGGTATTAGTGCTGTTGCCGACCAAGGCCAACAAACTGTTAATGCAGTGGCGTGGACCATTTGAGGTGATGGAGAGAGTTGGACCTTCAGATTACCGTATCAATCGAGACGGAAAGATCAAGACACTACATGTGAATCTCTTGAAGAAGTATGTGGAACCACAAAGCAAGGGTACGGATGCCGAACTAAATGGAATCCTTGGGTGTATAGCCACAGCAGTACTGCATGAGGACGAAGACGCCTGTGAAGGAAAGCAAGAGTTGGAGACACTTCCGTCTAGCACAGGTAAAGAAGGTGTGGATGATGTCGTCATAGCCGAGGAATTGGCACAAGCACAGTTGGAAGAAGTTGAGGAGTTGCTGCATTCGTACAAAGATGTACTGACGGACATGCCAGGAAGCACCAACTTGGCACAACACGACATACACACGACAACTTCAGAGCCAGTTCGTGTTAAACAATATCCATTGCCATACAGTACTAAGGAAGTGATTATGGAGGAAGTCAAGAAAATGATTGACATGGATATCATAGAGCCATCGGAATCACCTTATGCTGCACCTGTCGTAATGGTGAAGAAAAAGGACGGCAGTAACAGATTCTGCATTGATTTCCGGAGGCTGAACCGCGTGACAGTGTTCGACGCTGAACCGATGCCCGACACGAACAATATTTTTGGTCGTCTCGCAGGAGCGCGTTATTTCTCTAAACTGGACCTGTCTAAGGGATATTGGCAAGTGCCAATGGCAGAAGAGGCAAAACCGAAGACAGCATTTAGCACCCCTCAAGGGCTATTCCAATTTCGGGTAATGCCGTTTGGATTAGTTAATGCGCCGGCGACATTTAGCCGCCTGATGAGGAAGTTACTAGCAGGCATGGATTGCCTTGACAATTTCATCGATGACATTCTCAT
>JAUMHH010191760.1:0-14063 GCA_032359455.1 Chlamys rubida
GTTACCTTAGATACCAATTATTTGACCTCAATATTATCTACAAACAACTCGCAGTTTATACTGGACTCTTGCTTATTAATTAAGCAGTCTCTAGAACTGAGGAGAGTGGGGTTGCTGACAGTATGAGGTATGGACTTTGCAGCTAACAATGTTTCAATCAAATTTTCAATTTGAAGCTATGTTAATTTTGTTCATGTTAATGTATATTAGAAATATTAGCAATCACTTTGCGACTTTTCTACATGTACATGTCTATGTATGTATTTCACTGTGTTTCACTGTTTTGCCTTCAAACTTCTTTGAAGTTACAAATGTACAAATTAATTTTTGAATTTGATATATAAATTTACATATCGATACGTTCATGTGATTTTACGACATGTAAGTATACATTTTAAGTTTTTTTTTTACGAAATCTGGCAATTTTCCCTTTGCATTGAGTGTGGTTTTCATGACATTTATGCCTATTTTCTTTTACTGTATACTGTAATTTGTAAGAATATCGATGATAATTACACATTTCTCGGACAATAATGACAAGAATATTGTAAAATATTTTAAAATCGTTATATACCTCTATTACAACCATTATATTGACAGGTTGATGAACGTCCCATACAGTTGATAACTTACGTATGTATACCGTACTGTCTGTGATCAATCATACGCCATAATAAGAGGAAGTTAAACAATTGTGATTGACTGACAAAGAATAATCGAAGTTAATTGTTAACCTAACCACAGAGTTCGAAGAGGCGTGATCACAACCATTTTTAACTCATTCACCCCTGACATTTCATAATGAACTATTCCATCCTTTGAATGGGAAGAGGTCAAATGTGTCTTCAGGGATGAACGAGTTAATTATAAGCTAATTACTCTAAATACGCGTTTTATAATCGAATGACCTTGTCGATTTTAAAAAATGCCGACAGGTGAAACGTGTCGTTACATTCCAAAGCAGTTCAGGCATATCTTTAGATGAGGACTGAATATAGGAGTTACATGTTTGATATGGTTTTATTATGATTGATCTGGCTGATTTAATTGGCTAGATTATGATCAGGGGATAGGGTTCAGACCTAGGACGATGTATGTCAGAGCAATGACGAAGAACTGATGTGGAACAGGGTTGATTTGATAGCTTTAACATTTAATAAAAGGTACGACTCCGGACAAAGTATTACAAAGCATGTTCAACTGTCACGGTTTAAATGATAACTACACAGGCTATATATATTTTATTTTTCAATTACATGGTATTCCACTTCTGTTCATCTGTTTCTTTGTTTTCGTCAAATATTATGACAAAAATCTACGTATTACATCTCTCTGTAGGTAAACATCAGCAGGTGTTATGAATAGGTAACGTTCATGTCAAACAGGGCTTTATCCTGTAACAATTATGCATAACTGGTATCTACACGGGTTGTATATCAAGTTAAGTATTAAATTGACATAACTTGCACATACCTTTCTTATAATTATATGCATTGTATATCAGACAAAAAACTAAAACATATGTGCTTTAATTAGTTTTATACGAAAATGTTTTAAAAGTACGTGGAATTTATTTTTAACACACGTTTCCCACGTAAATGCTGTATCAACAGAAAACTCTACTTAGCGTGGAAAAATAGCATTTCACGTCGAATTCGGCGGAACCTGTTGTTACTTTCCTTCAAAATCAGATTTCAAATAATCTGATAATAAGTTAAATTTCAAGGATACTTTCATTGATCTAATCACGATAATTTTGAAGTCAAACATTTGCTGTTTACATAAGACGTAAAGAGTGACATTTGACCTTTCATTATATACTTTACTCGTCAGCGAAACATATCATCATTGTCAACTTTGCCTCTTGACGGGAACCACTTGTCTGTCTGTATCAGTTTGAAGGACCACACACAATCGATGACCTTCTTCACGATAATATAGTTTTATAAGTTGATGACATTTTTGTAATCGACATCGTTTACATGTTAAGTATTTACACGCAGTAATTATGCAGCCCTGTAGAAAGTATATAATACGACAGCATAATTGTTTGTGATATACGAGATTTAAATATGGTTATCGAATCTTGCGTCATATGGAAACATGCATAAACGTTCAATTACGCATTTAGTTGATAATTGAAATCCTTACCATATCTCTAAGAAATAACAATATTAACATATTTGATAGAGTTATCGGATGACAGTTGTTTGGTCATTTACTGCCGATATAGTCTTTGTCGTGCTCAATGCGTGATCAAACTGATGAATTTCTCCCAGTACATGACAGTCAGGGTGAGAGTGTGCCACGTCTAGCCTCTATTCGATAGGCAAACGTGTAACCTGGTATGTTCATTACTGTATAAAACATAGGTACACTGTATATTGGAGGTTTGTGCATATTTGTTACTTCTTGATCTCCGACATGGATGGTACATGTAGGATAGGGTCTGGGAAATTAATGAAAATTGATATCAACACATATGCTACTTTGTTTAAAGATTAGTAAAAATGCTTAAAGAAGTAAGAAGAAGAACAAAGTTGTGTATGAACAATTGTTTTAATCGTTTCTATACATAGTAGTTAATTGATTTTTTTATATAAATGAATTCTTAATAATTATCATAATTCAAATGCGTTATAGATTTAGGTACATAATGTACATTATAACAATTGGTTAGGTTCACACAGCTGAAACAATTACTCCGTGCAGGTGTATTGTTTTGTACCTTATTCTATTCTTTTTAAATCTAATATTCCCACTCACGTATATTATGTAAAACATAATCATGCAGGAGATCTAGGTCAAAGAAGACTACAGACAAGTTTAATGGTCGCCATCATGACCTAATTAGGAAGTATTGTATTTCTTGTGCGATAAGAAGGTCTATGTGTTTTATTTGGTTAGAAGTGTTGCTGGTGTATTCGGCGTCATTACCTTCATTCTCACATTGGGAACGTGACATTTACATGGATTTGACCTATATTTGACCTAGGTGTCGTTGATGAAGCAAATAACGTTTACCCTACACCTGGTCCTATATATTCTTCATGAACTTTTCAAAGAGTTTCATTTTTAATGTATCCTTCGTTTAAATCATGCCCTGCATTTGTTTTCGAAATACGATTTTGTTCACACCTGGGTACTCTCTAGGTTTTATACATGTATATACAATTGTATAACGGTAAACGATTTTGTTCACGCCTGGGTACTCTCTAGGTTTTATACATGTATATACAATTGTATAACGGCAAACGCCTTTCCTTCATAATGAATTTGATACAAATGTACATGCCATTTTTTGTGTAGAGTCGTGACAACTTTAACATGAATCATCATACCGACTGTCTGATCGCTGTCTTGAGTAATAAATGCTATTGTCTATTCTGTAACAGTAATAAATGCTATTGTCTAGTCTGTAACAGTAATAAATGCTATTGTCTATTCTGTAACAGTAATACATTTGTCTATCTTGGCCAGAACTCGTTTCTATCAATTTTTGAAAACGTAAAGTGAAATAATGTAATTATACATTTTAGTAGCATACATTTTGATATTATTATCATAAATAAAGTTATTTTTAAACTGAAAACAAAACATGTAAGTCCGGGGATTCATAATGATTGTCCTTAGATTATAAACACAACCTTTCTCAATTTCATCTGATGTTTGAAAAACATTTTTATTTAAAAATATGCGTTACGTACATTTGTATCAATTATTCTGATCATTGAGATTTATGGTTTGTATACACGTGTTCGTTCCATAATGACGCATACTCCGCAAATAGCTTTCTGACGCTGATACACAATGACACGTATTTCCTTGACTGTATCAGACAATATTGATGCTTTGTTAAAAACATGTAATTAAGTTTTACCTTATTCGACGGTGTTTCCCAACGGGAAGTAGCGTTGACGTATTATTATAATATTATGCAGATCCATTTACGATTTTTTAAAAATGTTTTCCTACCAAGCCATAATCGTTTTGAATTACATTGTACAAGAATAGCGTATACCAATGTTAATTTCACTTCCTTGTTTGAAATAGATTATATATAGTCAGATTGATAATACCTTTCAAACTATGTAATATATGTATATCATTCATGTGATTCATATGACTTTGTGATGAAACTATTTCGTTAACAAAGGAACTTGACGTTTAGTGTGTCTGTAGAAAGTAGACACATATATATATATACACCAACTTGTATTTGTGGTTTGGATGAAATTATTTCCCGAACAAATTTCATATTGTTTTTAAGTATAATTGATAACGGAAATAGATTGTACAATGTGTTGTGTTGTGTCCCGTATCGAATGTATTTATGAAATCGGTAACATTATTTATATATTCATTTTTGTAATACAGTGTCATATATATGCACTACAAAAAAATGTACTTGTATTAAAATTAGTAGTTATAAAATGTCAATTGTATTAAGTAAAACATGGTTATCTAATATGTACCAATAAGGTACCATACGTATATTGAGAAATACTAAATACCTGTGCGTGCAATACGGTAAAAATATCGATGCTTACTAAACATAATTCGAACTCAAACTTGATAAAACTTTAGCGAAATGTGAACGAAAAGGATACACGTATACCAGGATCCTTTAATCGATTAAAGTATAATTAGACCAAGCGTCCTCTGCTCCATTGAAGACATTCGTATGTCAAATCCTGTTATTGACACGTCCTTAAAGTGTGAAATGAGGAAGTGACAACGAAACGACAACCACACTAAGGGCATACAAAAAAACCGCCTATATTCAAATCCAAATATTAATTCTTAATAGTTGACAAAGTAACCATACAGAAGTTAAACTGAAATAATTAATATATTTGATCTTTATATTATGATTTACTCATTGCTAGGAAAATCTTATGAATAATGTTATTTTATGTATACTTTGTACATATGTAAGTAGGGAATCGATATGTATAGGTTCACTATATCATTAGTAAGTTTGGAAGGATTTTAGTTTTGGCGATATAACACCGCCCGTATCAATTATATGTCACATCAAAGCACCAGTCTGTCCATCACCAATTAAATGACGTCTGCCCGATGGAATTGTAAGCTATTATAGGATAAGCCTGATTATTATGCAATGACGCAGCCTTTAAAATGTTAATAATTAAAACGCAAAAATATATACAAACCATGTAATAGGCAGCCGTTGTACAGAGTTCGTGTGTAATTAGGGAAAGAAATGTATTATTTTACTTTTCAAAAATGATATTAATGTATGTTTCAAAACTATCTATTACTAACTTATACAGTTGGATAATAAAATGAATTACCACATTACGTACAACCAATGGAAGTAGTTAAGGCTAGCCATAATCTCCTGACTCTTTCAGCCCGAGGCGTCTTGCCGCTGAACGTCTTGACATGCGAGCTGTCACTTACGTTTCTCACCGTGTCATATAGCTATCTCACCACTGTACTGCTACCACACTTGTCTCCAGTTCGTTTACGGTGCAGGTCGTGTTGTGTTTACTCCAGAGCCGGGGCGTTGGGCCATTCCAGTTATGAATTACGTCACATAGGCGGTTGCTCCGGCTGGGAGAGAGCAAGTAAGGTTTTGACAACACCGATCTACGTATATACAATATAGAGAAAGTATGACTCGAGTAAACGAGCTACCGTTCGACATGTCCTTGTTTCGCAATGCAGTGACGTGCTTTATATTGTTTTCAACGTTAATGAATGCAGTTATATCGTTGAATCCTCAGACGTGTCGTGAATGTGTGTCACGTAACACCTGCCATCCGCCAGCGTGCTCTTGCTGCAATGACAACATGCCGCTATTGTCCAGAAACAATACTCCACAAATGGTGTTCTTTACATTTGACGACGCTATCACCCCAACGGTAGCGAATTTCTACAGGGAACTTTTCGATTCAAACAGAACAAATCCAAACGGATGCCCGATTAAAATGACACTTTTTGTTTCGCATGCAAATACGGTTTACAGTTTAGTCAAAGAGTTTTACAGGAAAGGGATGGAGATTGGTGCACACAGTGTCTCTCACGGTCACATGAATGAACGGACATTTAAATCAGAGGCAAAGTTACAAAAGGAAAATATAGCTAGAATGGCGGGTGTACCAATGTCGGAAATTAAAGGATGGCGCAGTCCATTTTTGGAGCCTGTCGGAGACGCACAGCCCAAATCTCTCAATGAACTTGATTACACTTACGACGCTACGCTAACAATAAGCAAAAAGGGACTGAAGAAAGCTCCAATACCGTTTACATTGGACTATGGATGGCCGTATGACTGTAAAATCAAACCTTGCCCTATGTCCACTCACAACGGATTCTGGGAAGTTCCGGTGGTTTCCGTTATGGACCACTTAGAACGGTTTGATTGTGTTTATGTCGATGGATGCCATACACCTCCCCCGAATGAGGAAACTGCTTTTAAATTTCTTTGGGATAATTTTAATACATATTACAGTGGCAACAGGGCACCGTTTGGTATGAATATGCACGCTTCATGGTTTTATTATCCTGATCGGCTTCGAGCAATGGACAGATTCATTAAGGTCCTCAGCAACCTACCTGATGTATATCTGGTATCTGTGAGTCAGGTTATTGATTGGCTTAAAACGCCAACAGCCTTATCCGATATACATCACTTTAAACCTTGGGGATGTAAAAACCCTAAAATAGCATCACATCACCACAGACGATTCCACGCAGAACTGCCCCGTGTCAAAACTTCGCACGGAGCCAGCAGGACCAATTCGCTACATCAACATATTGAACAACAGCGAAGACTGCGAGTGCAACAGGCTAAAGTCAACTTTATGCAGCGACAACAACAGAGAAAACAGGCACAGCAGGCACTTTTACAACAACGTGGACTACAGAATCTGCAGCACGGAGGGACTCAACAATCAAAGACAGTGCAGAAGCAGAAAAACAATGTGCCATTCGCTAGTGGTACTCTAGGGTATCAGCAGTACATGTGGTTACAGAGACAAAGGGCTAGACCTAGGTTGAATGCAAGAAAACAGAATTCCCTTGCCGGTGCAGGGAGATCACGAATTACATGGCAACAAGCATTAAGACATCAGGTCATGCATCATATGCAACAAAGTGTACCATCGACGACGCCAAGTGTGTTGTTGGGTGCTTTAATAAACCGAAAACCCGCCAAACCTTCTAAGGAAGTACTTTTAAAGAAAAGGCAAAGGGAACAACTTGAGAAACAAAAGAGACTGTTAAAGGAACGTCAGGAGGCCGAACAAAAGGTTATAGCAGAAGAAACACGTCTTGCCGAGAAGAAACGGAAAGATACTCTAATTCATGCAAAGAAAGAAAAACTGTTAAAATCGAAAGTCATACGTCCTCATAAAAGCATTGGGATGACAACAGCTTCACCTGTTCGACAAAATATGGTTCACACTAAGAAAGAGCTAAGGGAACTTTTGAGATTCGCTGAGAGTAAACTCGTTCAATCTCGTCTTCTGTTTGGCGTGGGAAAAAAGCCGGGGTTACAAGAACAGAAACAAAAGTTTAGGCCTCTGTCTGAATTAAAATCGCACACTACCAGTGACAAACAACAGGAGATAGTCACATCCACAGCAGCACCAATAAAAGTAAAAGCAGCGAAGGTTTCAAAACTTGCCAGACACAAAGAATTTCCGTCTGCGAAACAGGACATAAATTCACACAATTTCCTTTTGGATAGTTTTAAAGATGTTGTTGGCAATAATAAAGAACTATGGACATGGGCGATACCTAAAAAACGACAGAGTAAGAAAGTTATAAAATTGCAGTCAACACTACCACCTATCAAGGTTGCAACGACAGGTGGGTTCATCGATTTCAACCCGACCACTGTATATTCGTCACCTCGCACTTCAGCACCTGAAGTGAAGTCCGTTAAAGGATCATTTACGAAAGTACAAACTACAGTACAACCTATTTTCAAAGTCTCATCTGTGAAATATTCTATTCCAGAAGAAGCAACTCTTATTGAACCTAACAGGGGTCTAGACCGGTCAATTGCACCATTATCAATGGGTCCTAAACATACAGATATGTCGCCTGCTCTGCCAAGGGAGACATGCAAGCAAGGAGTTACGTGTAGTTTGCCAGACTGCAAATGTTTGTCTTCTACTATTCCTGGCAGTCTTAAGCCGACCGAAATTCCACAAATAATATACATTACCATCGATGGAGATATCAATTTTTCGGGTTTTACCAAAATGCGTTCGATGTTTTCTCGTAACCGGAAGAATCCCAATGGATGCCCTATTGGAGGAACAATGTTTGTGTCACCACTTCGCTCGAGCGTTCGCCTTGTAGACCGTATACATAAGGATAATGTCGAAATTGCTGTACAAGGCAGTAAACCTCTGGAACAACCAAGTGGAAGCATATTTTCCTCTGCAATTGACGAATATAGATCGAGATTATCGAAATCTACCACCTTATTGCCAAACCAGATCACAGGCTATAGAGGTCTAGACTTCCAACCGCTAACTGACAACGAAATGCTGGTGTTACATAATAAATCAATGTACGATTCTTCAATGATAACTAGGGCAAAAGTGTGGCCATTCACCCTCGACTACGGATGGAAAGGAAAATGTAAAAACGTGGCATGCCCTATGGATACTTACGCTGGAGTTTGGGAAGTACCCATAATTCCACTAATAAACAGTAAAGCAAAGGAAAGTTGTAACTATGCGGATGGCTGTAAAAGTCAACCAAACACAAAAGAAGATACCTTGAAGTTTTTACAGGAAAATTTTAACCGACATTATAAATCAACACGATCTCCTTTCGGAATACATCTCAGTCAAAAGTGGTTCCATTGGTACTACCATCATAATTTGTCGGGGCTTAACAAATTCTTAGATCACGTGCTCTTATTGCCAGATGTGTATATTGTGTCAATATCTGACATGATCGGTTGGGTTAAGCAACCTACGGCTCTAAAACATCTAAAGGAATTCCAACCATGGCGATGTTGATAACACAGAGTGATAGTTGTTATATGACCATGTCTGGTTAATAACATTAATGCTTCATCTGATACCAGCCGGAATATAGGCGCGCATAGCAAAGTCAGACTCGGAACAGAGAAGTCAAGATATTTCTGATTATTTTAAAAATAAACGAAATATAAGTATCAAGCAATGCTCCTTGCTGTGAAGTGTTCGCCAAAAACTAATGAAGCAGTTCGATTTTAGCGTGGACACAAGGCTAGCAAAACAAATACATGAACTCAACTGTATTCGTTGATGGACCAGAAAACCGGTGATATATAGACTTGACACATTGAATCCTCCATTTTATATGATAATGTGCCCCAAACAATATGTCTTTCGTAACGTGACTCAAGTCTAGGCATACGACATGGCCGTCGGGCTTTTTCTGCACCTGTGTAGATAGTCCAATCTATCATCAACACCTTGGACGATAAATGTATCGACATGACATCTTAACAGTGACGTTAATGGACGCCATGTCCTGCTTATTAGGCAAAGGTCAAGCGTTTATCAGGATATGTCTGACCGTATGAAGTTTACATCTATACTATGGTCTTTGATTTCTTTGATCAGTCTTTTTTAAAAGTTAAAGTAACATAGAGTTATGTTTCCTGAGAAAGTATGTAATTTCTAAATTAAAAATGTTTTACAAATATTTGTTGTTCCATATATGCATGTGTATTTGAATGTGATGTACTTTAATATCAAGAACAGCTGTTTGACCTTTTCCGTAAACATAAAAGAACATTCTGAATGTGTACTGGTTTATTATGTACATGCTAGTTCTATCTTTAGTTAACTTTATCGCATTGTCCTTTTCACCTATTAAGTTTTCAAAGTTAAGATAATAACGTCGCTGACTAACTTCCAATGCATATCATCTAACCTTACGACATATCATATTGTAATCTTATTAGCGGAAGTGCTGCTACAAATTAATGGAGTTTAATTGATTAAACTGTAATGTCTTCATAGTTTGGTAAACCACCAGGGTGATGGAATTTGACGCTGTGGTATATATTTTTTCTTCTGATTAACATGAATGATATAACACATCGATCATCATGCTAGTTATTCATTAAATATATTTTTACTGTGAAAACGTGATTCTAAAACTCATTTTCGTACCTCAAAATAATCTATAATTAAGTTTTAAGATCATAAAAGATATAAGTTTAACTATAGACAAACGCTTTAACAATCTATGTAAATCATATTTGACTAGACAATCTGTCATTCTTGTCACTAATGGTAACACTTAACAAACGCGGTAACATTAACGGTCATATACATAATTACGGTCATAAGGAAATTTGTCGACATTAGCAATTATCACGTAATTGTCTCGAGGAAAACCCATTGTTGCCGTATCCTCAACTTGATTGTAGTTATTTACTACATAATAAAGTCAAATATAATCATAAAAGTACGCTTTGTATGTACTAATATTAATTATTATGTTTTTATTTATAAAGATATTTGTTTTGTTCGAATGGTTATTGAATATTTTATAAGCACAATTTTGAATTTTAACACGTTTTCAAATTAGTATATCAACTAATACATATCTATTTAAACAGATATCAATTAAAATGATTCTACAAAGTAACAGATATTTTCTTATAGGGTTCTCTGGATTTTCCTCTATACACTATTTAGTTACTATTGATCTTTGCCTTTTTATTGTAGATTTCGCATTGTTGATTACTTTGCGTAAAATATATGTTTGTTGTGCTGAAGCAGACACAAATTATTTAATATCTCTTACATGATATCTTTATTTCTAAAAGACTATTATATAATATGAAAAGTCAGGACATTACGATCTACTTTCTATTGGAATATCTTTTGTCTTATCAGATAAGAATTACGTTAATAATTATAGCTATCGATAAACGTATGTTGAATTATCAAAAATGTATAAAACTTTCTAATTTGGTTATTCATCCTTTCAAAATTGTTTGTACAAATTATAAGTACGTAATGTTTTCTCTGACATAAAGGTGCTAGGACAACATCGTCGTTCATAGTGTAACAAGCCTGGTATATATCGTCAATATAATTTGTTGAGACAATTAACACATTATTACGTGATACATCATTATCACAGGGATGAGTACTAAATCGACGTACATAGATACCAGATGGAGTTAAATTCTGACATGTCATTATTTATTGGTGTTTCAGATCATCTTTATTTATAACTCTTATTTCTAGGAGAGAACCATAAATAATTCATTGGGATATAAAAAAAAATGAATTACTCATGTTTTTGTTATATAGAATGCTGATATTTGCCATACTGTTGGTGAGGATACACGTGATTTGGTAATGAATAAAAGATATGAAAACAACCCAAGTTCTTTTTATATTTACGAGTAAAGGTGACACCTTGTGTAGTTTTGTATGCAAACAGTACTAGAGTTTGATACGTAGATTTAGGAATGAATTTTCGGGACAAAGATTTAGTGCCATAGGGATTCATTTGATACATAATATATTTGTAAAACTACAAGATGAATATGCCTTAATTAATACACACAATAGAAAAATGTAACAAAGTCAATTCTTATTTTAGAATATTAATTTATTATAACATGTAACATATGGACTACAAATACTTCAAAAGAAAATATCAAGCGAAGTACTTTTCAAAATGAATATCTTATATGTATATGTACATTTGCATCTAAGAAGAATTGCACCCGTACATATGTCCTTGGTGACGTTAACTGACATACGTGATGACGTTAATTGACCACCGTTGTCAACTCCGAACCTGGTTGTGTAATAACAATATTTATGATACATGTATCATAAAGGTTTAAATATATGCATAGTTTATACATGTACCATTATCTGTATAATTAAAAGGGGAATGCATTTCTATGCAAATAGTGTTCGAATTTATAGAATAATTGACTATTTGTTCAGTTCCTTTTTCAGAATATAAAAATTCAACAATTGTAAAACATCTTTTTCTTTTCAAAAGTTTTGTGTTTCATCTCTCAACATCGACCGTTTATCCATTCTATCATTGGTTTAGTTTAGGCCGCTAGAAAATAGTTTTGCTTATAATTATTTTGATATTTAATTTCTCTTTCAATATCCTTTAGCCATCTTCCATTATTAAGACTAGCTTTGTTCTCTATTATTGAAATGCTGTCATTATACATCACTGCTTCAGGAAATACAATGCGCCAATCATGTTATAAGGTTAAGTATAAATCAGGGGATTTCCAATTCCTTACTAACAGGAAATAACTTTCTGATCGTTTCCGTACGTTTGCTTCTTCACCTTTGCCATGAGGGGTATTTGTATGAGCTAAGTGCATATATTAACGTTGACCAAATATCGTTATAACTTTGGAATGCTATGTATTGTCATTTGTGAATCCTTTGTGGATATGTAAGTTAAGCCCTGACTTCATGTGTGAAATATCCCTTTTTATTCCTTACATAATTAAGGTAATGTCAGAAGAAAATGAAAGTAAAAAAAAATCAATCATGGCTATCCGTATTACGTTTTGAACTAAGGTATATAAGAATATAACGGACCTTTGGGTTTCAACTTTTTAGAGGAAATAAGCTTGTGTCGAGACAAACGTTTCTGGTAATATAACACGAAATGGTTCTTACAAAAATTCATTTTTAGAACATTTTTTGTAAATATGATACAACTCATGTTCACTTACACTTTCCAGGGAAATGAAAATCAATTTCATTCATTACACGAGTCCCTCTTTATTCTTATGAAATACACCTATTTTACTTCTATATCCTTAAAATAATGTATAATGAGCACGGGAAATAAGAAAATATTTTATCAATATAGTCTTCGCACTGGGATATTTAAATGAAATAGACTCCCAGGTGATATTAAATAGAGCCAAAAGAAAGAAAGCCTAATATTTCCGAAAAAAACCCCGCCATTACTCCATCAAAAGATACTTCTAAAGTAAGATTGACTCACAGGTTATACCATGTACCAAGAACATCAATCGTATTAAAGAAATATTGAATCCATTCAGATGTCTTTGATTAAATAAAATTAAGTTTTCCTGGCATTCACAACTACTGCAATTGCTCATTAGTGATGCCACACTTTCTTTGGTGGATCTGCAAAATCTTTTTAATGTTTTCGGTTTGTTGAAATATATTTTGCCTAGCATAAATATATTAGAATCAAAATAAGAATGAAATCAATGTCAAACGCGTAACAACAAAGCTGCTGGACACCAAATCTGTTTATGAAAATGACTGACTGACATTCAAACAACCACGAGGGAACGGATCCTGCGTACTTGAATTGATTTAATTATAATTATATGTATTGTTAATGGCGATAAGTTTGTCGTTCAGATTATTCGGTTCATGTACAATATCATTACATGTTGCACTATATCGTCACTCAATAATTGTCCCACGGCACGCAAATGTACATTTTGAACCGCTCGTTTAAATGTCCACGATTGGGTAATAACGTTATCTTCTGAGAGAGATAAGGGACATTATACCTTTTGTCAAAATCGATTGCATATATATTTCTTTTAATGTACCTTTGGATAAAATAGCAACCGTCTTCTGGTGTAAAGCGTCAAGCGTAGCTCCCTTTGAATAGTAGTTATTACTTCTCGAGACTGCTTCGAAGACACGTTTTGTCACTACGCTGGTTTTTTTGTTGTTGAAACATATTCGTTTTATACAAATGAAATAAACATGTCGTAATGAATGGGAAAACGCGAAATAGTACTACATCAGAAAAAGCGGGAATGTGTAGCGTATTGTTTGACGCCAAATTATATCACACCCGTATCACATATCGAATATATAAATTAAGACATACTTCTTTTTGAATTAATTTTATTTTAGCAGTTCTATTTAAAATTATTGACCGAAATTATTTGAATATTGATTCCTTAAATTTTAATTGTCTCACCGAAATAATATTCCGTCCTTGCGTATTGCAGAGTTATCTTCTCTTGAGAGCAGGTATTGATTGTTACGTCATTGGTTTGTGAGAGTAACGTCATC
>JAUMHH010191771.1:0-14061 GCA_032359455.1 Chlamys rubida
TCTGTCAAAATGTCTAAAAGTGTGGTGTCAGGGCCAGAGGAAACTGGGGCTAGTTCGCTGTAATGATAAACTCGCCCACATTCCAGGGCCAGAGGAAACTCGGGCTAGTTCGATGTACTGATAAACTCGCCCACATTCCAGAGGCCGAAAAGAGGTGAAAATTAACCTGCAGCAAAAATTTACCGCTTTTAATAAAGTAACTGTGTTTCCTGTAACAACTGCGATCATTGTTTTCTGAACTTTGTTCTTGTTTTTTATAGTGGATGCATTATTCCGGGAAACGAAGGTGACACCTGGAGGCCAGATCCGTTACCATGAATTTCTGAAGACTCTCCTGATGCCTGTGCCTGACTACTGACCAATCAAAAGCCCTGTTATATAAGACATAAATTGATAGACCAATCAGAAGGGATGTTAAACATGTTGAAAAATTTATAGAAAATACTTGACAAAGTGGTAGTATTTCTACAGTTTTCAAGAAATCAATAAGATTTTATGTCTCTTGAAAAAACCCTGGATGGTTTGTTGCGTCTTTCAAGAAATGGGCCAGTTAAGCTAAATTGTGCAACATATGCTAAACCCATCTATTAAAGTGTTAAATTCAATATGTGAACATGTACGCCAGTCACAATTCTATGCAAATATTTTTCTGGGATAATTAATCAAAAGTGATATGTCCTGGGGTGGAAGTTGAAAGATGACTTACTATTCAAAGTACAGTATGAATGCATGAGAAATGTTGTGTAGTTGAACTGGGGCTGGCTGGGTCATGCCAGTAAAAAAGTTTATAATTCGTAACAACAGCTTTTGGCAGAAGTACAGATTTCCTTATATGAAAACATCATTGATTGAAAAGTTGGAAGTTGATAATGTTCAGAAAAATACAGCTTATGCCTGCCTGTTGATGCCAAAATCTCATTTGTACTTTATCATTCCAAATAAGTTTTGTGTAAATTGAATATAGTTATTGTTTACATCCAGTGGAATGGATGTTTATCATTCCAACCTAGTTTTACGTGTCATAGAAGCCATTTTTTCCCTCAAATACTTACCACATAGTATACACTGAAATCCAAAGCAAAAATTTAGTGATGCAGTGTAGTCTTGAAGATTGTTTATATCCAGTGAAATAGGTTTATGTAAAACAATGTGTTCGTTTACAAGTTTCACTCTTAGTCAGAAGTGTATCAAGATTTTGGAAAATGTCAGATTTGTTGGCTTCACCTTAAACTCATTCACCCCTTAAGACACATTTGAGCTCTTCCAGTTCTAAGGTTGGAAAAGTTTGTTATTAACGTTCAGGGGTGAATAAGTTAAGTGATGTTTCAGCCTTGACATAGTATCTGTAGTCACTTTATATTGACAGAAACACTTGATTCTTGTTTAATTGTATGACTAGATAAGATAATCTCACTTGGTAATCACACAAGGATCAAATGATAAGTGCACCTGTGTAGCAGCCCTGTTGTCTGTTTTTTTACCAAAAGTTGTTGTTAATGATCATGATAAGAATTGTGTAAAACTTATTAAAGATTGGTTGTAGAAATCCCAAAGATCACCAGCTGCCATCTCATTAAAAGAAAGTGTCGGTATACAGTGAAACCTTGTTATAATGCCAAGATTTTCCCCCAATAGATTTTGCCATTTTAAAAGGGTTTTGTTACTCCATATAAAATGTTCATGAGAAAAGGAAAATCACTATAGTTTTGTGGCATTAGGTGAGTTGGCAAATGATATGAGGGGCGTTATATCAAGGTTTCACTGTCTTACAATGCTAGATGGTTTTGAATATTTGTTAGTGATACAGTATGTGAAGTTGTTTGTGAGAGAGTGGACTGAACAATGATCTGAGAGCTGTGACTCAAATGATGAGTTTGGAAAGTTACGAGCATTTCTGACAGTTCAAATATCTAAAAAAAAACTGCCAAATAATAATGTCCGCTTATTTCAAAAATAAAGCTACATGTATATGATGAAGAATTTCAGTATGTTCTAGATTTGGTGAAGGTTTCAGTATCTTCCTCTACGCTTCTAAAGTTCTTGAGCATGGTCAATTAAATTATTTTTTTCTCGAAAATAAGTGGCTTTATGAATTTGCTTGTGAATACATGTAGGTGCTTTGCATCAAATGTTTCTTGGTTGTGCTTAGAACATGGGCCTGTTGTCTGTTCATTTACATTTGAAAAGTGTCTTTCATTATGGCTCTTTATAATTTAGAAAATGTGTTCCTTATAAATATATAATTGTTATCGTTACATATAAGATATATGATATACATTATATTTCATGTAAATGATTTTTTATGACGTCACACTGTCTAAGCATGTTGCTAGATTTTCAAAGTTTATAGAACTTTAAGGACCTGTACAGTCGCTCATTTGTTTAACTATGACCTGAAGAATCTTACATAAGTTACGTACCATTTCTTATCAAAAATTAAAAAAAAAGTCTCAAGAATTCTTTATTAAAGACAAAACATGGCTATGTGATGACTTTCATCAATCTTGTATGAAATGGAAAAAAAATAAGGATTCTTTCCAGTAAATACAGAAGGAAACAAGTTTTTGTTAGAACAATAAGTCTATTGTCTACTATTACAGAATTAGATATTATAAATCAGTTTTGACCACATCGGCCTTTGAATAATTAAGGTGTCAAAAATGATGCTTCTTCGCTAATTGTCTCCATTGTGATGTCATAACATATAAATCTGGATGTCTGTGAGAATATTTCCTCACCATTTTTCTGGCATCACTATAATATATGTTATATATACTACACGAGTCTGTATACAACATAAAGGACATGGTTGTAGTCACTGAATTACTTAGTAATCATGTGATAAGTTATATATATGATACACATTTTATATTTTTTGTTTATTAAATGAAATATTCACTTGTACAACATTCCAATAAAATACACATCAATGTTTATCAAAGTTTTACTATTTTCATTTATGAAACAAAAAGTTTATTTTGACATTTCGTCAAGCATGGTGTTGTTGTGATTATTAAATTTCAATTAAATGACATGTTGACATTTTGTATGATGAAAAAAACAACAACAACAGCAATTTGTCCTCTGTAATACAAGGTACAATTACCCTATACACCGTTGATTTGTGTTTGGGGTTATCTCCCCTTAAAAATAAAAGTAAGCAATGTTATTGTAGCAAATTCTGTGCTGACGTTGGAGCACAAAGGTGGACTCTGAAAAATGAAAGTCATTTATCAGTTGTCAGATAGTGTGCATACATGACAAATAATGCATGCATATTGATCTATAAATAGGTGTTCTCATCACATTCATTTTTTTAAAAAGAAATAACTTGGTGGCCCTTATACAGAACAAGGAATGGAGAAGTTGGGTCATGATAACTTTTTATATTAACCCACGAACAACACCACAAAATCTTGGTTATTCTGTGTATTTTTATTCGTAAGACACGCATGCATTTCATATGTGCGTTCCTTTTTGACAAAGAAATCATCAAGGTTGCTATTTAATATCATTATTCCACCAATCAGAAAGCAGCATTCAAAATAATGTACAACTCGGTGATTTTTTTTTAAGTTATCAAATACTACATACAAATCCTGGATTCTTCAACATTATTTACACACATACATCGCCAGCTTTCGCACACTGTTATTTTAAGTTTTAAAAGGTGATAGAGACCAGGGCCCGTATTCATGAAACCGTTCTCATGCTCAAGCATGGATTCTGTGCTCAAACCCTCTTTCTTGTACTTTGTTTAAATCATGTCAAACGACTAAAAAGTCAAATGTTAACATTGAAAACAGTGTTCAGCTTTAATCAAGTCTCTTCAAAAGTTTCCATGTCATCGACAACAATTTTGTTTATTTATTTAATACGGGAACAAGAAAGAAGAGGGTATGATAATGGTTTTATGAATACGGGCCCTGATGTTGAATTGTCCTAAATATACAGCAGAACCTGTCTAAACTGAATCCTGAGTAAAACAGAAGCCTGCATAAAATCTAACCTCCTCAAACAGAACTATAATACAAATACACAATGAACACTGAATCACTCATAAGTTGTTGTTCTGTATTTTTGGCTCATCCTAGGTGAAATTATGTTGGAGATGTGCTCTGGTATCTCGATATATTGCACTTTTACACAGGGTCAAAGGGCACAGTGATCTGCATTGTGTATTTTTGCAATGTGTACCAGATTAATTACCAAGTTTTATGATACACTGTGAACTACATTTTGACATTTGACCTTTAATTCAAAGATTATACTCTCCAGACAAGTGGTAATCTCACATATTTTGTCCATTCAATGAAGGTCAAATGTCCAAGATTTTGGTTGCAGAGCCTCCTTACCTTTTATGAAAATCCACCTTCCCAAAATGTACAAGCTTACAAAGTTTGATGATCCCAAGGTTAAATACTGTTCGAGATGTACAGACATTTCCACAGATGGAGGGCATTACTGTACCACCACCCCAGCCACATTGTGATGGGGGAGAATTGTTTTATGTGGAAGATGAGGACGGAAGAAACGCTACCCATCAGCTCAGATAGTCTATAGCATCCGACATTTATCTCCATAGGCAGTCTCACGTTCAAATAAATGTCATATGTTATTACAAGAGCCCCTTATCCCATATATACCTTCCATTCTAGACATATGTTATACACTTTATATCAAACATCACCTTGTGAGACACAAGTGTTTTTCCATGTTTTAGAAAAAAATAGATAACAATATTGGAATGTGACAGTCACCTTGGAATGTGACAGTTACAACACTTTATCTACTAAGTGACTCACTACATGTTTGTCATCTTCGGTTCTTGCTGACCAATTTCTCAAGCAGCCTTGGCATTTATGACAGTGAATAGGGTATACTTTAAACATGCACTTGGTTAGTTTTTAATTACATTCACTGCAGCTCTGATTGATCGATTGATTGATTGATAGGTTTTACGTCGGCTTCACTACCGAGTAGTTCGGTTATCAAGCAGACGAAGAAAAGAAAGGTAAATGAGTAGAAGGGATAAAGTATGGAGTAAAGAATAGAAGAGGGGGACAAAAATATTTGCTTTAAGTAGTCTGGCATTCTTATCCATAAGAGTTCTCTCCCCTGGCTTACACATTATGGTGGAGTTTGATCACCAAATGTAGTGACTATGGGCTAACTAACAAAAAGCTACACTGCACATGTCTGGACGACTGCAGGTACAACTTACTGCTTACCTTAAAGTCAGCATGTGTAAGCTTATTAGATATAACAGCTGGACTATAGTAAATGGTTGATGATTAAAGTCGGCCTTTTTTGGCAGGCCATAGCATCATGGAACAGGTCAGGACTTGTT
Source organism: Chlamys rubida (assembly GCA_032359455.1). Taxonomy (NCBI): domain Eukaryota; kingdom Metazoa; phylum Mollusca; class Bivalvia; order Pectinida; family Pectinidae; genus Chlamys; species Chlamys rubida. The sequence continues at coordinate 5,351 of JAUMHH010191771.1, forward strand.
TCTGAATTTCAAATGTTGATGAAATTAATGCATTTCTTCAAAATCAATCAAGTCTTCAATAAATTTGGGATAGTCAACACTTAAAACCGGGACATAAAATTGATATGTCACATGTACGTGCACAATGCATGTATTTTGATATGGAGCCGAGAACTTGAAGAACATTCAAAGATCATGTCCAGATGTGTTGATGGAGGCCAGAAAACAGTATTCCGGTAAGGATCGACATACATTTTTTCAAAGTGCAACTGAAAATTATGCAAGTGAACAAAATAAACAACAAATACTACCAATACTTTTAATATTTATTTTTTATTTTTACAAGTTTTGTTATCGATCATAAACAACATATTTCATGTCATTAAGACAATAAAATAATAAAAAAACAACTGCACATGTTACTTTAACATGGACTCTCGGTGTAACCGTGTTTATGATAATGTTTAAGCTAATGATGTGTAATAGCCGTGTTCTTGTTGAATGCATTGTTCAGTAAAAGCTGTTTTGTGCAAAAAAAAGTGTATGTTGGGCAGATCAACAACTTTTTAACTCATTCCCCCCTACATATTTCAACTGGACTTGTCCAGTGTCTGATTTGGTAAGTTTCAAATGTGACTTGAGGGGTGGAATGGGTTAAAAAACAAATTCAGATCAACACACAGAAAACATTACTCTGAAGTTCCACATTACTTCTGTATGTCTGCTAATAAGCCCATGCCCTGTAATAAGCCCATCAAAATACATATTACAGTTCAGTATTTCACTGTCTTGTTACCAATCTATTTCTCTACTCTGGGTTAGAAATTATGTGTTGGCTTCCTCTACTATGGGTTAGAGATTATGTGTTGACCCCCTGGTCTTATTGCAGGATAAATAATACTTATCTTCTAAATTCCAACATTTTCAAATGTGAACATCCAAGCAGTAATCGTTACCATCTAGAATTCTCATTGAACTCTTTCATCGTTCCAAAAATGTTAAAAACATTTGGTAAAATACTTTGGAAATTTTGAACAAGTATGAATGTATGAAGCATTTTTCTGTCATAATGTTTTGATAAAATGTGTTCTGTGCAAGTATGAATGGTTACACAATGGTATGTACTTACATAGAAATTATAATTGTTTTGTGCAAAAATATGCCCTATTAGTTATGAAATTACAAATCCTCAATTACGAAAAGAGGCATATCATTGTTAAATATTTTCCATTCAAAATTGTGACATTTTTAACTTGATATTACCCTTTCTCTATATAAAAGTGGAATTTCAAAATACTGTACTTCAAATACATATTTTAAATTGTTTATAATATTCTATAAGAGTAGACCAAAACAAAAATTATGTGTTTTAGGTAACATGCCAGCAAAGAACTGACTATTAGATATAGGATGTCAAGAATTCGGTCAGGCTCCAAGAAAAGGAAGAAAAAGTGATTTTGAGCATTGCATGCCTACAAAATTTATCTTTGAAACTTGTAAAATGATAATATGTTCTAGGGTTGCATTTTTGGTAGGGCAAACTAACTTCTAACACACATAATTTTTGTTTTGGCCTAATAAAAATTCTTGCATACAAATCAACAAACAGCACCATTTTCTCCATACTATCAACATGTATCTCTCTCCCTCCTTCCGATTTATACGAACTTCCAATAAAAACATGTACACGCCAACTCTTTCAGTCATTACATTTCTTCAAAACAAACAGGTTATCAATTTTCATTGAAACACTTCCATTCTATATATTCACTATAAACAAACATTGAATAACTTTACACTCGCATCCGTCACAAACATATATCCTCTCTTGCTATCACACTTTGACGACAAAAGTCGTACAGTATTTTTTGTTGTGAGAATTCTTCCCAGGATTTGGCAGTGTATATATATATATATAACAACAATAAACCAATCCCTACAAGTCTATGTGGGCATCATACTTGACAACACAACCATCTACAACCATAACAAACTTCAACCAGATTAACCCCAGATACTGCTAAAATTCAAGTTATATTTTACGAAGATACAATTTTGAAATGAGAAACAAAAATCCTACTCGTTCATTTTCCATAGCAAATTTCTCTCTCAAAAACCCATATGGTTCCAGAGTTTTCCTTTCCAAAAACAGTCTTCAGATATCATCCAGTAGGCCCATGTTAAACTTGAGCTCTATTTGACTGTCAAGAAAACCCCTCATTTGTTTACGAAAATGACGGTGACAAAGTGTTGCTTCCTGTTAATCTGGAAAATCTTTAGATTTCAGAATTTTTATGGAAATTGAATGGCTTTTTACGAGTTCCGTTTTCACTTATTTACATGTACAATAGTTTCTAAGGGGAAGTATAAAGCACATAAAGCCCCGGTTATTGGTTGAGTGGGCGTACAAGTCTACACACAAATTGAACTGTTACATCATTTTTAGTGATAAGACAGTGTTGTTTAAAATTTGAAGAAAACAAATTTAAAAATTGTAAAAAATACTTGGTCAGTCCTTTTACATTTTTGCGTTGTTAATAAAATTCACCCAATATCAAACGAGGGTGTCTTCTGTATGGTTGGTTGGTTGGGTGTAAAATAGTCCTGAAGAGATGGACGGTATCAAGACCAACAACGGTATGTTCGTTTTAAATGGTAGTGTCGTTTAGAACAACAGCAGTGTTTCAAGACTAGCAATTCCAGTTTTGACACCAATGATAAATGTTTATCAAGTCTTTTTGTCCTTGGTTCACTGGTTTTGTTGACGGAATTCATTCATGAAATTTACTAGAACCATTGCCTCCTCAACTGTGAGAGCGTTGTATAATGACGCCCGCATACCGCCGACAGATCTACAACAAAATAAAGTAAAAATTAGATAAAGTTATTAAAAAGGTATTACTCTTTTATAACCTGTTTGTCTGTTACAGGTACAGGTATGGTAGAGCTGTTTAATATTTGTGAAAGAATTGAAATCGCTTAGTTCTTAAATTTAGAGTTTTGTAGGGGAAATAATTAAGCTTGTCAGACTTGCCTCAGAAATATCAATATTGGCTGGTTAATAAGTAATTTACAGGACTTAATTCTTTATACAACTACAACATTTGTTCATTCAGTCTAACCTGCATTAAGAGACCACCCTTAAGGCAACTATGTGGCTTCATACAGGTTTGATTCAAAATAAAATCACTACATCCAAGTTATTATAATTCTTTTTTGTTATATCGAACAAAATACATTTGAAATACTGTATCACAAAAACATTTTCGCTGTTGTTTAATTTTTGCCTTTTGTGCCCTCGTTAATGTGGGCAAATTTGTCATGGTCTTTTAACACAGGTGGTTTCTCAACACAGGTGGTCTCTTAACGCATGTGGTCTCTCAACACAGTTGGTCTCTTAACACAGGTGGTCTCTCAACACAGGTGATTTTATAAACACAGGTGGTTTCTTAACACAGGTGGTTTATTAGTGAGTAGTTCTGTGTATACATCAATTGCTTACCTGTTTATACATCAATTGTTTACCTGTGTTTATACATCAATTGTTTACCTGTGTTTATACATCAATTGTTTACCTGTGTCCTTTTAATGAGATCATGTTCCTCTTTGAAGCCTCCTCTAAGAATTTCTTTTCTAGCGCCTCGTCACCTTCTGGTCCCCCGACCCTGAACGGGACATTCATCCTACTTCTACAGTGGGGCTCAATGGTACCGCTGTAACCAAGAATACACAAATAAAGAAATCGCACTCGGAAAACATATTTTATAAAAAAAAAAATTGTATATCACACAATCTCTACACAACAAGCTATACATTATTTGTGTTTAGCTCCGAGGGAGCCATACTCTCTGGAAAATAGATAAAATGGATTTTGAAGAATTGACTTAAAATCCTCAAAAGAATAAAAAAAATTATTGTGACAAAGTCATACCCTCTCATAACTGTAGAAGTAAAAATAAACTTCTATTAAAATAGACACATCCTAACTCTCCAACAAAACCACTTCCAACTGGTTCCAACTGTAACCTTGAGTTACAAAACCATATTTTCATTGCAATTAAAGACACACAAGGTACTATTACCCATCCCTAACTTTCAAACATTTTAAACATTCACAATGCGACGAAGACACTATCCCCCCCTCCCCCCAAAAAAATCCTCGCAAAATTAAAACCATGTTATGATAGGTTCTGAAGATACTTACTGGTAGAAGCCGTTAGAGTTGTCGAGGACGTCGTACACGGATTTAGATTTCATGCCTGACAGCTGTTCCATCCTCTCTACACCTCCCTGACATTTCACCCATTGTAATACTAGGCCCAGGATGTATATACTGCAATAACACGAAAATTGTATTTGTTACAATATTCTGCTTTATTTTTAGAAATGTAAATAAATTGAACAAACTTTAGAACCAAAAATCTCAACAATAACCTGGAGTTTAAAATTGGCCATCATTAAAAATACTATAAGGCATGGGCTACATGCCGGATAAACATGAAGTAAGAATAATTTTACTGTTATGTGATAAAATTTTGAATTGTTTTAAAAGTGATAAAATATTTTTTATCAATGTATCCTTATATATTTATGATGTAACATAGTTCCATATTCTAGGTGTATCTCCTGAAGTATGAACTTTATATAAATCTTAAAAGATGCTTTTCAATTCTCATGCATTAGTTTACATATCAAACAAATTTCTGTTAAAATTTATATTTAAAAAAAAACAAATCGGGCGAAATAATAGTCCCAACTCCAAGACGAAATACTTACTTGTATGTTGGCGCTGTGTTGTAAAGGGAGTTGTTTCCAACTTGTACTTTGTAATCGAAGGTAATTGGCGTCATTTGGTGGGCGTGTCCAAGTAGATCTTCTCTAATTATCACCACGGTTACACCGGCACAGCCGATGTTCTTCTGGGCTCCGGCAAATATCACGCCAAACTGTAAACAAGAATTTATCTTTGAAATCTTTTCTTCATGCTGATGATGGCGAAGTTTGTTTTAATTTCTTTAATAGTGCATGTTATGACTTAATATATGTTGTTCGTCTCCCATTAGGCTAAAGAAGAAAATATATATGTTTCAGGTACCCCCGACTCACCCTAGTTTTTACCTCCGATCTTAACAATTTTATCTCACTTGAAGGCGCACCAACCAGTGTTGGGATAATTTGTACACAAGACGCAAACAAATTGATGGTCAAACAAACAAGGCAACTATATAGATATATACCCTCTCTTCTTCATAGACAGTTATCGAAACCAAATTTAAATCCGATATTATTTTAACCGAAATCATATCCGAATAAGTTAATACTCTATCAAGAAATTGCGAAAATGAAATAACAATTCTCGGCAAAATCACAATACATTTTAACCCTTTCGCCACTGTAGACCATAATGGACTCATCCATATCAATGCATGGTAGAGTCTACTAAAGTTACATAGGGGTGAACAGGTTAAGTACTGGATACATGTTTCTCCCACAATTTACATGCTCATTCTCGTTTCTGTGAGAGAACAGATCTAGATAAACCTGTCTATGAACCTAGTAGCATAACCAGGAAATTTCTTCACACATTTCATGTGCTTCTGATGATGGCACATGCATTGAGTTTACCATTACAACTTATTTCTACAGTAGGAGATCTAGAGTGCCGGAAAACAATCACTCCTGTGTAATGAAGACTGAGAAATTTGAACCGGATGGGAATATTTTTGTATGTTTATAGCACAAGTCTAGATCTTTGAAAGCTAAAGTTTGCACATGTTACCGTCTGGTTGAGATTTCTCAGTCTACATCACACAGGAGCGATAGGTTCTATGAACCCTTTCACCCCCTAAATAACTTTAGTAAACTCTACCATGCATTGAGCTGGATGAGTCCATTTTGGTCTACAGTGGTGAAAGGGTTAATCCTGTATACTGACCTAGTGTCCACATCCACTTACCCTTAGGTACAGCATGCCTTGTGTAGTGTCCAGGTCTGTCCTTTGTCCCTGAGTATGTGTGGTGCTTCCTCAGCCCCAGATATGGATAGGAACTGTGTCCATATGGATTCCCCCAACCCCGACCTCTTCCCCAGTGACCATGGTAGTCGTAGTTTGACGGAAAGGAGTACCCTCTACTGCTTGGGAAAGTCTTCTTGGGGAAGATCATAGATTTACTGTCATAGTGAGGCGGTGGGGTTTTCACACCAGAGGTCACTTTCCATAGTTTGTACTTGGATTTGATCACCTTAGCAACCACCTGTGTTTTACTTGGTGTTAAAACAGATCTCGTAGTCTGAGGTGAACTATCACCAGGCTTTTCGAATGGTGCAGTCACTTTTTTATTTAGAGAATATTTCTTATCAAAAACAACAAGTGACTTTGAAGATCTTTTGATTTGTGAATTAAATTTAGAACTGTTCAATCTGCATGGAAAAGTTTGTCCTTTCCTGATGGGAAATCTTGGTGCCTTTGAAGACTCCTGTCCATACATTTTGTGTGGTTTATGACTCTTTGCTCCTTGTAATAATTTAACCTTTGCTTGATGAGACTGAGTTGCAGACGCTGATTTATCTTTCTTTATGGCAGCGATAGACTTCATGGTCACCTGACCGTTTGTGATATTGCGAGTCATCCGTTTAATCTCAGCCTGCGTTTTTGCTAGTTTCTCGCTAAGTTGCAGAACAGTATCTTTACGAGAGTCTGTTTTTTCTGCAATAAATGTTTTACTTGGAGAGGAGGTGTTGTTCGTTTGAGATGGTTGACTAGATTTCTGAGGAGATGAAGTTGGTGAACTGACAGATGCTTCACCGGTTTTAGGTGACTTAGTTTGGGACTCAGAGGAACCCGACAGGAGAGTTTTTTCACCTTTGAATGGACTTGCATTCATCTCGGGCAATACAGAAATGCTTGTTTTAGACCCTGATGAACTTGCCTTTGATATACTTGACTTGGACTGATAACTTTTTGTGCATGGAAGTTTAGATGGACTTGCTGCAGTAGATTGATTAGAAGTAACAGTTTTACATACTGAAGATACAGTAGATTCTTTGGATGGACAGGGTTGCTCAAGTGAACTAGACTGCAGCTGAATACTTTCTGCTGAGAGGGAGCTTTTTGTCAAAGGCGCAGGCTGTTCCATCATCCCTCCAGCACCTAACAATTGTGAAGTGCTTGCAACACCAGGACCATAGGTTCCTGGTGAATGTGAAACAGTGGTTTTACTAAGCTGTTGACTAACTTGGCACACAGAGGTTGTTTCAACTGCAGACAAAGCTGAAGACATTGTATCTTGTGAAATAAATTCCTTCGAAAGCTGACTTGAAGACTTAGCACCAAGGTATCTATTTTGAGGTAAAATGGTTTCTTTTTCTGAATGAACAATCATGATCAATTCCCCTGAAGAAGGCACTCTGGAAGACTGAAGATGCTCACTTTCAGACAAAGGCAAACTTGGAGTAGATTTTTCCATCTTGCTTTCAGGATCTACTTTACGTACGGTGTTTGTTGAAGTCAAGAGACTACCAACTTCTTTTGACATTTTTCTGCTTAAACGATTCTTAAGGAATGATGGAATCACAGACAACTTTTCTTGTGTTTGAGGAAGTTCTCTCTTTATGTTTTGTTCCACAGGATCTGGTGACTTAGACTGGACTGTAAACAATATTACATCTTTATCACCAGAAGATTTCTTTGTGGAGGACACAGAGCTAGGTGTTTGTGAAGCAGTTTTCTGACTAGAGTCACTGGACAGTTGTGATTTTATCAGAGGAGGAATATCATTGCTTGAACGCTTTGTATGTGTTGATGCAGATTGCAGTGAGGATTTTTCCTCTTTGTTTGAAGCTGTAGATGAACTGGTTGATGAATTTGATTGTAAATTTGATGCAGATTTTACTGATGAAGACACAGAAGACACATGTACAGTACCTTTCAGTTTATGAACAAGCTGACTTCTTATACTTTTCAAGCCAGACGATGACACATCAGCTGTTGATGATGAAGATGAATGTGGTGCTGGTACATGTACAATGTTGGATGAGATGTTCTGAATACAAGAAATCTGTTTTGATGTTGCTGTTGTTGACGGTACAGATTTTACTGTCTGAGAATGCAAAGAAACACCATCACTTATTATACCTTTAGAAACCAGTTTTCTACTAACTGTTGATGAATCTGCCAAATCATTTCTGTTATTTCCTCTGACTGATGCTTTTGACGATGAAGAAGATAATGATTTAGAAGAGGACCCTACCCCAGTGGAAAAACAAGTATCTTGATTTAGTCCTGGAGTAATAACGATCTCTTCTTGTTTTACACCAGCTGATGTAGCAGTGTTTTTCGTCCAAACATACTTGCCATGTTTAAGAGACTTTTGTGTCTCTATTTGATGTCCAACAGTGTATTTCTGACACTGTGGCTGTTGGCCATGGCCTGTCGATAATCTTTGTAGGTCAGTCTTTGTGTGATGTACATGGTGATGTGGCCCCGTTCTCTGCTGGTGACCTACAACCTCTATTGATGCCTTTTGAAGTGTCTTCTTTGTTGTGGTCCCTTGTTTTCTGTTATTGGCATTGTTGATAAGATCTGTCAAATTACAAATATAATTTATTGAACTTTCGTTTATTATAATATATAAAGACCTGAAGTATAAATCGCAATTTTCCTGTTTACATTTACATATTTAGAATGTTCTTTTGAGTTCCTTTTGTGACATTTTATGTGTTAAAATTGATTG
>JAUMHH010191782.1:0-14060 GCA_032359455.1 Chlamys rubida
CCTGTGACTTGTTATTTACCTGTGACTTGTTATTTACCTGTGACTTGTTATTTACCTGTGACTTGTTATTTACCTGTTACTTGTTATTTACCTGTGACTTTTTATTTACCTGTGACTTGTTATTTACCTGTGACTTACCTGTGACTTGTTATTTACCTGAGACTTGTTATTTACCTGTGACTTTTTATTTACCTCTGACTTGATATTTACCTGTGACTTGTTATTTACCTGTGACTTGATATTTACCTGTTACTTGTTATTTACCTGTTACTTGTTATTTACCTGTGACTTGTTATTTACCTGTGACTTGATATTTACCTGTGACTTGTTATTTACCTGTTACTTGTTATTTACCTGTGACTTGATATTTACCTGTGACTTGTTATTTACCTGTGACTTGTTATTTACCTGTGACTTGTTATTTACCTATGACTTGGTATTTACCTGTGACTTGTTATTTACCTGTGACTTGTTATTTACCTGTTACTTGCAAAGTGTCTGTGATCTGGAACAACTTTTCACTAAGACTAACACCATTCCTGAAAGTACATATTTTTCAATTGAAATCAGATCAAAAGATTAAACAATAAAACATGTAAGTGTAGTTTTCTGGTAGATTGGCATGGTGAAGTCAATCTACACTGAACCTCCCTAGGGGCTTAATATTTCATTCAGAATACGCAAGTACAGATGTATTGCAAATAATTTAATCAAACAGAGGTTTAATTTACTTAGAAATATATACTGTGGTAAATAGTTTTAATGTTTATAGGCAGAATTTGATAGAGTTGTATAACATAAGAATTTGTTGCAGAGTGTTTTGTAATCTTTTATTTAACTTAAAAAAGTTTACAGGATTTAGACTCTGTGAATGACTAAATTTGTCACTAATAAAATTCAACCACAGACTGTTGATTATTCTGCTCTGATATATAAAACATTTGGACTGAGGTCATCATTTGGACCGAGGTCAAGGCCATCAGATGACCCGTTATGTTAGACACTTACTGTGCATTGTCGGTCAGCGGCAGTGACGAGGGATTACACTGGTCAATCTCGATCCACTCTACGGGCGTGTCAGTGCACATCAGCTGTAAATTTAGTACCGGTGTAGTATGGTAATATGAAGCACCATTATGGTCATATGAATCGCTCGTCCCATGGTGAAATGATGGCTACTGTCATTTCTTTTCTGACCAGCTTTTTTGCATTATTTTTATCTTAGTTTACTTCAATGTGTTGTGCTATATATATATATGAACAACAAAAACCTAAGTCTGGGGCAGAGAAATTTAGGGTGGGGCTGGGAAGGAGTGGGGTCTTCACTTCACCATAATGTTGAAATGAAGGTTTCAGCATAATTTTTTCTATCTGATTTTTGAAACCAAATCTGTTTTAGTTGACATCAGTTTGATGTCCTGAATATGAAAATCACAAAAATTAAGACCTGGGGTAGAAAATTTAGGATGGGGCACTTTTCAGGAGCAGGGGTGCTTCACTTCACCATAATGGTGAAATAATAGTCTTACCCAAATACTACAGTCTTACCCAAATACTACAGTCTTACCCAAATACTAGAGTCTTACCCAAATAATACAGTCTTACCCAAATAATACAGTCTTACCCAAATACTAGTCTTACTACATGTGATTATTGTGCAAGACAACATGGACACTTCCTGTATTAAGGTTACCAAATAGCTATAGTAACACTTATGTGTATATATGTATATTTATATTCCTAGACTAGTAAAGTGCTCACAAAACAGGATCCCTCTCTGATAGAGAGTAGCGAATGTAATTAGAAATATCACATTTATTGGTGGCAGCGGTGAGATCATGAGGTATCGTGTACAGCCAGTTTCTGGAGGTTAAGGACAAGATTCACTGGTACACAGGGATAACCCACAAAGGGGAAATACTGCCTTACTGACAAACTAGCTTTTCCTATGATGAGGTATAACCCTGGGATGTGGCTAAAATTTTGTGGTTTTGCAACGAAACAGATAGAGAATTGCTTGACATCAGAGTTGTAATTACTTTGTGGACCTTTGAATGTTTGGATAAAGATTACTCATGAAATCAATGAAATTAAAACCCCCGCAATAGTGATTTCACATTGTATGTTGATATACCGTACGGGTACAGCTTAACATTATTGTAAAATGTCTCTTAATTCATTGATACAGCATTGAATTGTTATTTTAAGTACATTTTCAGCATGTGATATCATATGCCAGAGAGATAGTGATATATATATATACATCCTCGAAATCCAGGGGTTACGCTCACTTTCGCTCTCTACATCCCTGGAATATATATGTCATAGCAAAATAGAAGGCTCGGTGTGCGCCACCTTGTTGATGAGACAAGAAGACTAGTTTGATCCTTTGATGCGGTCACGTAACGGTAAAAATAAGCTTAAATAAGCTTTGAAGTCGGTCGTCTCTCCTTTGTAATCTTCAAAGGATAGGTATCAGCCTAGCGATTGAATGGTCAGTTTTTTCTACCCAAGACCAATCAAACAACTATCTTCGTGCCTTCAATTTTGATTACTGATCATAATTACAGAAAGGTCACGGGGGATAACCCGATCAGGGTAACTGTAGTTACTCTCATCCGACATGGCGGAGGACATAAACGGGGAGTTTTAACGGCTGCGAGTTTGCATATTTAACGGGCATTTGTGTGACATGTATCAACTGACACCACAAGAAACATATAATTTATGCGTTTTTGAAGCGTGTACTTGTTGTAAAGAGTATTTGGGAAGTAGATACCGAGCATCGAAAACAACGTGGGATATTGGTAACAGCAAATGTCAATATCGTGATGATATGGGTATCTGCTACTGCGAGATCAGGGTAACTGTTCTGCAGACTGTTGCTTAATTTAGAAAAAAAAACACATATAAATTGAAACCAGGTAATATCTGGACAGTTACTGGGTGTGTACGTCGTGTCCCGAATGGCTCGTCCCAATATGATCAGCTAGCAAATATAAACTTAATTTGTTAACGGTTCTCTTTGATTTCGCCCCGATTAACGGCGTCAATTTGTACCCGAGATCAAAGGCAAACAACACCGGCTGAGTTCGGTAAGTTGTGCCACATAGGTACAGAACATTAGCAGATTGTGACAACTGACAGAACTATTCTACACACATGTTTTGTACCACGATACATAAGACTCCTTTGTATGCAGTGTGTTTATGTAATTGGAGCGTTTGTGCCAGTGCATAGTAAGTGGAACAACCTACCCCAAATCCAAGACTGTCAGTCATATACTGTTCATTTTACAATTGGCAGATGCGCAAATTTCTACAGATGTGTAACTTGCTCATTATGCACCAAACACGTGAAAGAAAACTTAAAGCTGGACAAAAAATACCACAGTTGTTATGAAAGCACTTTTGAAGACAAAATTAACTTTTTTGCAACTTTCCTTTTAGCAGATACCCATATCTCTGTCAAAATTGCCGAGTCAGTTACCTATATCATCGCATTCCAGTTACCTATATCATGCCAAAATTAACGATGTCAATACCAGCTTAAATACACAAATCATTCCAAACATACCACATCAAATTATGTTCATATCGATAGAGGTTTCGATGCGTTATATCACAATGTCGATATTATGCTTAGAAATACGCTAATAGACAGCTGTCAAAACTCACCGTTTATGTCCTCCGCCATGTCGGATGAGAGTAACTACAGTTACCCTGATCGGGTTATCCCCCGTGATATTGTATGTTTATGTTTCACAAGTCGTACTAATACGAACAGCTCAAAATGTGTGTGTAACAATGATTTCAAATGAAAGGCTTTTGCCATCAACAATACAATTTCTGAATAGGAGTTGCTTCCCTTACTACGACATGCTGTTTCTTTCTATGCGTCTATACAATTTAAAGATTTTAAAGATTTTAATTCTACTGAAAAGTACGATAGACGCCAAATTTGACAGTTTTTACTGCGGGAAAATTAACAAATGCGCATTGAGCATGCAATTATATGGCTTGAGAAGATTCTCATGATTTCAGTTTCTCTACATGAGGTGATGTCTGCCTTGAAGATATAAGGGATACACAAGAAGAACAATAACAATCAAAACAAAGCAAAAAAAAAAAGATATCTTTTCAAAAAATTGTGATAAACCCTAATAAGTAGAAACGTAATTGTTTTGCCTACTCTACACCTGTTTGATATGGCAGAATGTAAAATGTACCCGACAGGTTATACTGTACTGTACTTTTCATGCATGAAAACATTACAGTTTCGCTTGTCGGAGAATTAAGTACTTTCCCTATTCAGTAGCAGGAACTACAGATTTAAGTATAAGAATGTGTCCAAGACAGAAGCACTTCCTGGTATCGGATCTGCTAACTACGAAACATACAGAAACAAGAAGCCATTCACATGTATAGGTATTTGTTGGTTAATGTAGATAATATGATGCATGTGTTCTCGACCGCTAAGGTCATATGGCGATTAAGTTGGTGTCCACAACTGGTTGAGTCACTCCGCGCTTTTTTAAAAGTCCTTTTGCACTGTGATGCAATCACATGAATATAAGCTTGACACTCCACTCACCCACGTTATTATGGCATTCAGCAGAGCAGAGAGAGCGATTGGTTAAGCGGAGTTGGAAATGGTAATGCTTTGGAAAGAAAAAAGGAGGAAAGACAAGATGGCGTGATCTAGTGGGGCAGCAGATCGATGTTGTCTCCTCGATATCTCCAACAACAAAAAACTCACGTTACAAAGAGTGTTTTTCGTCTTCGGTCGGTGACTAAATAATAGATCTGAGACCTCTGGATGTTTGTGTCCCGATCTCAATCGACGGGCGGACATACGATCCGACTTTCTCATCTGGTACGTTCTTGACAAAAATTGATCTGCTGCCCAACGTCAATAGTTTTTACCTTTTTTTTCTTTTCTTTTTTCTCTGTTACTCTTTGTTCCGTTGATGTTCCCATTGGAAACGGGCTAAACAGAGGTGCCTATTGAGTAAGATAAAGATGGAAATAGAAAACAGAATAATGTGACCGAGTGTAGTGTCATGCTATATTATCCTTGTTACTATGACATTGCAGTGAGATGCCCCTTAAGTAGCCCCATCATCTGTAGACACCGTGTTCATATGACCTAAGTGGTTGTAAGGACGCACATAGCGAACAGAAGGATCACCATTTCTGTGTACCATTCACAAAAAACAATTTGGTTGTTTGTAACGTTGATATGTTTGAAACAAAGAAAACAAGAGCATACCTAAGGATAAACAAAACAGTAATTTGAACTAAAGAACCACGCGGGTTTTCTCCGAGCACTCCGGGTTCCTCCCACATTTAAACCCTCCGCACGCTTATATTCGGGGCAACAAGAGTGATTGTTGGAAAAATTTGTTTCACAATTGTTGTTAAATAATACAAAAATGAACAAATGTCAGATTTACATGGAGACCAGTAAGAAATTAAAAGAAAATTAAGATCAGGTGTTTCGGAATGGTACGCGTCTTTCTTTTTGATGGACGACACCTACCATATAAACCTAGATCAAATCAAAGCAATATCATGTCATGATAAGTGCAAAGAGTGATAGCAAAACCAATAAGGCACACTAATGAGCATCATACATATTGTAAAAACATCGACCTTCATATCACACACGGAATAACATATTTCTCAATGAGATCCTGATGACAGTTATAAAACGTGCAATAAAAAAGTTTGTTTTGAAATTTCGCAAGGAAGTCGGTTGTTATCTATAATACATTATAGTCTAATAGTGCTGTTATTTATTTATCTAAACCTGTTCGCCCTATATAATTTTACTTCTTGCTAGATCATAAAGAATTAATTGGTCGATCACGGCTGACTGCTGCCGAAAAATGCTGACGTGGTCAAAATATAAAAGTAAGAGAAAATTTACTATGAGAACTAAAAGTAAATTAAGCCAGCAAACTACATGTGTTTAGTGTGTATTGTAGGGAATACTGTTATAGTTGCTGGTCTCCGTAGTTGACTGTATGAAGAACCATAGTACGAGATAATAGAAGATATGGCTTCTTATCACCTCTCGCTCGGTTGATCTCGGGCAATCTTATAACACGGCCAGGAAATACAATTAGCCGGGACTAATCACACACGGGTCACACTAGTGTCAACACTCACTGTATTTAGCCATGTACAGATCCCGACGACCTTAGAAAATCTGCATCAGAATTATAACCTTAATAGTTCGATCGTTGATAGGAAATTGGTTATTACGATGCCCCGACAATAACACCATGGTGCGAGTCATAGTTGAGAATCATTTGCGTTTGTATTTGAAGAAGGTCTGTTTGACATGACACCTCAAATTACAACTAGGAAATCAGTGTATCACGTATTGATTGTAGCATGGACGCGGATCAGGACAATATCCGTTGGCAGTCCATCATCAATGATTTAATTAAATGATGGATTTCTATGGATATTCAAGTGTCGCGAAGATGAAATATTTGCTAAAACAACCAAATCAACTAAAGTACTTTGCAAGATTTCATACAAGTTACAACATCTGCTTATACACCTTGATACAGTTTTAATCGAGGTCAGAATTTCGATTAATATTTATATAAAGGCAAGAATAGGTAACAAATGGTCGTCGCGGGTTCGAGGCCGAGTTCCCGGAGACATGGATCAGTCGCCAGATACTGGCCGTAGGTCGATGGTTTTTCTCCGGGAACTCCGACTTTCCTCCATCGCCAAAACCTGGCACGTCCTTAAATTACCATAGCTGTTAATAGGACGTAAAACACAAACACATGTATTATACACATACAAACATACAAACAAACAACAACCGTTCCATTGGCCGTTGCGTTTATTTGTTCGGTAGAATTTTGTTTCTATTGCAACAAGGAGATGGTACTTAACTGGTACTTTGCAAAGATTTCAGAAACCTCCAGTACAGCTGGGTCAATAAAAGGGGGTCCAGGTGCAACTTTCACTACTGCATGTCTGAGTAAACGCTTAATGTGCGCTAGTGTACGCAAATAAATAAAACATCAGCTCCGGCTGGAGAGAAACGTGTCGCCATTTCTATTTTATGAGTGGCGAGGGTTTGTAATGCATGATAGCAAAGGTGTTTGAATTGTCTAGACCAGTTCGACATTTCACGAGATTTTAGTTATGGTTATGTCCTTGAAATTGCTTTCACAAGCAATAATTTTGTCCATCATAACACACTCTACAAATTAGTATTTTCCTTTACATGTCTGTTGCATCCTGTTACACTGTATTATTTCATTTCTGAACGAATTTGGAGAGGAACGCTAAGGAATCTGCCTTTAACTAATGTATATTAAGAGTTGACACAGTTAAAAAAAATACAAGCCTTTCAAACTCTCGTCTGGTGCCGCATAAATGTACAATGAGGTACTATCGTTACCTTCAAGGCGAAGTTGTATCTGCAAATGAATTAAAAAATTTTGAGAAAAAATGGTCGATAATTGATCATTTTCTAAAGAAATACTATACATGATGCACATTATATGCATATGAAACATTATACTGAATGTGTCTTGATATTAAATTTGTGTACAGGAAGAATTATTAAGTTATGGGTATTTTACGAGAATCAACCGACGATTCACAGGACGACTTCAAAGTGCCACCACGGTGAAATGCTATTACGTACGTACTGTATCACGACTCCCTCCTTTATTCTAATAGCAGGAAAATCAGATGTGTATAGAGAGATACCGCCATAGGAAACGAGCAAAAGGAGTATGTGAGGAAGAAAGAACACATAATGCAGAAGAAAGCATGTTATTTTTAGTCTTAAAACGCAATGCTGAATATGGGTCCACTTCGTTACTTCGTACAATATATTAGTTTCTAATGTCACAAGGGTGCTGCGGTAGCCGAATCACTAACCCTCCACCACTGGGTCGCGGGTTCGAGACCTACGTGGGGCAGTTGGTAGGTACAGGTAGCAGGTTGGTTGTTTGTCTCCGGGCACTCCGGTTACCCTCCACCACCAAAACCTGGCACGTCCTTAAATTATCATAGCTGTTGATAGGACGTAAAACGCACCCAAATCAAACCATTTCTGATGTTCCAAACCTTCAGAAGGTGATAGACTCTATGCGTACTTTTGCTTTGTGTATTACATTGTATGTTGGAATTAATCTTGACCGTGAACATTATAAACGTTTAGTTTTCAAGCAAAAAATAACACACAAAAACCCCCAAAAAAACAAAGAGGTTCGGTACATGCAATGCCTATTTTTTTTTAAATTTGTTTCCGGATATTTTTCCATTGATATGTCCAATTGTATATGTCTTATTAAGGGAAGAAATAAAATAAATAATCCTAGGTTCTGTTATTGACTATTTTTTAAATCCAACCTAGTATAATCATACCTAGAACAGAAGCAGGTGTTTCCTTTTGTTCCCTCTTTAAGGGTACATGAAGGAAACCAATCCTAACTTGCTATCCCAATTTAAACCTTCTGAACTTTTGTAATTTTATGTGGCACCCATGCAGTTTTTCCCACTTTCTGTCCCTGCCATGATTAACTAAAATGAATTGATTGGTCGTTCATAAAGAATTTTACAAGATCTTGTGAGTCCGATGTCAGAATGATCCTTGGTTCAAGTCATACATATCACATCATATTGCCGCTGGATACCGCCGTTAGCTAGATCTTACTGCTGAGAGTACCGTGAGCAGGTTCGGGAGAGAATAGACCTGTGTATACCACTACATGTCGTAAGCAGGGACTATTGCGGACCCCTGTTGAATCGGGGATTTTCCTCTGCGTCCTCTACTTAGAGGACGTTAAGGAGGCCATATTTGATCTGCTGCCCCCAGTGTAACAGTTGGTGTCTGTCTTTTCTTTTGTCTCTTACCTACATTTTCCTTTCAATGGAGTCTCCCTAGGCAACCGCCGTCACGTGACGTTAGCTGTGTTGCGAGGACGTTAAACCCGAGGCAAACAAACAAACGTTTAATTATTGTCTGGAGTACATGTCGACTCAATCGTGTGATAAGAAATCGTTACGAGTTGAAATAACCCTTTTTCTCGTTACGTTCATAAATAGCAGAGGAAACATCTTTTTCGTTTGTAAACTTCATAATGCGTGGGGACGCATGACGTCATATAGCAATGACACCGTCACGAGTGTCGTCGTGATAAATATGAACAAATGAAAATGCTCATGGTAACATAGTAAGTGTCTTGGAAAATATCATCATTGTTTTTATTTTTGCTCTTGAAAGATGGAGCGAATTACCATGGACCAATAAAAAATAAAAATCGAAAATGATATATATCGCTAGATCACTTCCGATAAGTACACGTGGATGAATGCAATGTTTTAGGATTTTTTAAATGCCCGAGGGCGAAAATTCTTTTTATGTTTATCATTGCTATATGAGATAAAACAACCTATAGCTGGAATGCATTAAGAAATCAAACGCTGATTACATACTAAACATTCCGATCATTAGCATACCGTGATCAAGGTCTGATACTGTACTTTACTCGGAGTGACCTCTACAATTAATCACTTATACAAATTAACGTTGAGTCACTGCCAGAGATTATGAAGCCATAGGACCAACTCAGGGGCCATTATCAGCCCTATCTACTCGCCTATCTCCCCCACCTCCATTATCAGCGAACACGACCGATAAATACTACATTGCTCAAACAATCCATGATGAAACAATAGAGTACGAGTAATTTCTGAAATTTTCAAGTAACAAACGGAAACAATACGAAATGAGACGAATGTCTTTTCAATCTGCGCAGTCTCTCGTTGTTATAGAAAACAGCAGGTTCAAGTACCGGAAGTGCATTCCGAACGGCATTGTTCGCGTTGATTGCCTCTTTTATGGAAGAGACCAACTATATGTGCCGCACCCATTCCAATAGTTTCGCGTTTATTGCATATCTACAAATTACCTATAGTCCATAAATGACCTTATTTTATAGTCGCTAGGATATTAAACTTTTTTCAGAACGGTCTTCTAGGCATTTCACGTTTAAGCCCATTGTGCGAAGAATGTGACCACGGTATCGACGCCGTGACATTTACAGCATGGTATTCAATTATGGCGATGAAGCGGTCTCATCATCAGTGGACAACGTCCTCATATTCTTCCAAATACAAACCTACAGTAATGCAAGGAACGAAACCAGATCAAAGCAAGAGTTGTCCTGTAATTTACATACCAATGAAAGGCTGTCAGGCCTATCGGCTATTATTGCGCGGATTTTCGTATTCATGCGACATTCATGAAAGGCATCTTGCTGTCCAAAGGGTTGATACTTACGATAATTTTGCACATATGGATGGCACTACTATTAATTCCACAGCCTAACTCCTATGCAGGCCGTAGCCTATTCAGTAATTCAGGGTTAACATGATTCATTATCGTGCCATTATAATGTAAATTTAGTAGTAAATTGATGTTTCAAATACCTTTCCGTGATTTTTATTTCTTTATAATGAAGTCATGAGTGAAGAATTCCTACACCATTGGTTTTCCCCTTCAGGGTCACAGGGAATGATTTAATTGTTTATTATACTGCATACTTGAAGAGACAACTTATGTGTGTCTCCTTGTAGAAGCTGTTGCTTTCCTCTGTGTAGATTACGTTAAGACACTGAAGTTAAGTTACCAAAAATATGCAGTCCTTATTTTGGCTCTTGTCACTTTGTTGTCAGGATGGGATATCAAAAAACTAAGTAATGGTAGTACGACAACACTTAAATAAATCTATGAATATCCCCGCCATCTATTTGAACACGATCAGCATATGGCCTTAGTTGTTATAAAGGCTTATACATCACAATCAGTCATGCATTTAAGGCCTTCGTAATATTAACAGTTAAGGTCTAGATATGTTTTAAAATAGTAGGAAGTAGTCACTTATATGTTTATAAATGTAGTTAATAGATCCAACGAACAACAGACAGGTCTGGTAGATATCGTGCTTTGTTGAAGGAAGATCTGTATCCAATGTATTGACCATTCACAGTTACACACATTCTTATAGAAAGTTTTTGATTTCCAAGTTCGTGACAAGTCACTGTCCAATTGATACAATTGATGACATTCTAGCAAAAGTCAATGCTGATACCTTTTAATAAATTTCGATAGAAACCGGCTGGTTTTGTTGTCACTACCCGAGTTCTTGATGCGAGGACGTGCCATTATTTGGACGCGACTTAGATATACATGGCGGGTGGCATCGATGAAGCAGAATACGCTTTCCCTGTTGGAACACATGGTCTTATTCTCCTTGTACTCGTCATAGTTTTACATTATTCGGTCGTTTTAACAATGTGCTTGTGTTACATGGCCGTTAATAATTCCACTATCAGGGTGGTAGATAAGTCATTGTAAGACGCCTCTGTGAATATGATACTTTGTTCCATGTAGTTAGTGGATCTAGCTAGTGGAACAACATACTGTAGCTGACAACATCGTTGATACCTGAGTGATTGACGTAATGGTGTATTACAGAGGTTTTTGTTTTGTTTTTATTTTTGATTGGCTTCTGATTGCCAGACATAGGCGATCCAGAATACAGAGCTGATTTTAAACCTTGTGTGTACTGATCTTGATGTGATTTGACATTATTTTGAATGACATTACAATGAAGTTTGTTTCGTCCTATGCTGATGTAAGTAAATGCATTGTCATGGTACGGGGTTTCCAGCACTCGTGTTGACTTGCCATTGCCCGACTAAATAAAAACAAAAATATAATGTTTAGGAAATTATCTCACATTCCACCTCGCTTATCGCCGACCTATTCCAAGGTTCCTGCATTCTTTAGAAAAACTCTTCCGACGTTTATCACCCAGCCCCTTTATAACGCCAATATTTCGCTGAACAAATGTTGGCAGCATAACGATGGTTTACTGAACGCGTCCTTGCCAAGATAGTTTGACAACAAAAATACATCTTATTCAAACCACCAGCTGTAAGTATGGAGTGAGCTGTTTGTGGTGGGTCTAATTGTACGATTTACTCGGGAGGATACACCGGTCCTTAACTAATGGGGTCGCCGCCAGGTTAATAAGTACCGTCAGTGTAACGTACCAGTAGGTCGTTTGTCAGTGGAAACATACAGAAGTAAAATGTTTGATTGATAGGAAGAACCTTTACCTGCTGAAGGTCACTCGATATTCCTTTTGAACATAGTAAATGTCCTTTGCAGTCAGATGGCCGTCTGAGTCCTGACTGTTGAGTATGGTTGCACTTTAAATTGGTACTGACATTATCGGTAGGCATCGTCGTCATAGGCCCTTATCTGTTGTGAAGACATAAATCAACTAATATGTTGTCAAAATACTGTCAGCGGCTGGTATATTATGCTGTATTTTCCAGTTCCTCACATGACAAATAAATAGTTCAAAACATTTTATCCTGGTTTTATTCTAGCTAGTCAAAATTTGCCCCATTTAGCGAAAAGTCTTTGTCACCCATTCGATTTATCGGTCTTTCTGGTCTTACAGTCAAAGTCAATCCGTACATGTATACCTTTGTTTAACAATCAAAAGTCGGTAAATGTAGGTCAAATAGAAATGTAGGTTAAATGATAGAAACAATAAGCAGAACAATGAAGATTGTTGTATTGTAGTTTTTATCGTAGGTCTACAATCAAAACAATAAAAAAATGGAGTCGTTTCGCAATGACACCAATAAATCAACGCTTTAACTTACCTTCTCGTTCAAGGTCGTGAAATAAGCGCCAAAACAGGAAGTCATGTGACCAACCGGAAACTACCTCTCCTATGACTTGAGGTTCACTTCTTATCGAGTCATCTACATGTATCCGGAAATTTCTACGTTTCCTTGAACAATTAACAGTTAGATGATATTTTTTTATGACGGGAATTATACATTATATATTTTGTATAGACTTGACGATATCTTTTAGGTGTTTACGTGTCCGACAATACCGCATACTAATTAAATGTTATCTTAATAGCACTTTACCAGTCTTCTATTGAATGTTGATTGTATCATATCTATGCGGGGGGTCTCGGTCAAACGGTTGTGGTGTAAAGTGAACTTTTATTTTACAGTAAATCAACATGTCAAGTTACTGGAGCAAGGATTACCATGTGGTGCAGGAAAGCTGACACGCCTAAAGCACCTGGGCCCGTTCTCATGAAACCCTTCTCATGCTCAAGTATGGATTTTGTGCTCAAGTCTTATTTCTAGTTCCGGTTATAAATTAGTAATAACATCTTATTTTGTCAATAATTTGGAATAGAATTGAGGAGACTTAAAGCCGAATAATGTTTTCAGTGTTTACATATGACTTTTTGATCGTTTGACATGATTTAAATGAGTTACAAGAAACTTGTTTTGAGCACATTATCCATGCTTGAGCATAAGAACGGTTTCATGAATACGGGCCCAGGTGTACCATTTGTTTTTGTTTTGTTGGATGGTTTTTGTCTTCCCTTTTGTATCACGTTGAGTTCAAATTTCATATTTTTGGACATATTCATATATGGTACATGCAATAGACATGTAGCGTTCTGTATTCATGGCCGTCGGTCCGTTCGTCCCTCTAACTTAATGACGTTTTGTTTCCTTACCATGTGGGATGATGGTGTATTTATAGAATCCATTCCTGATGTGAGGTATGGATAAGGTCATTAAAACCCAAGGGATAAAATATTGAGCAGGAGAGCCGAGGCTTTGCCAAGAAATAATTTCTGCTCAATATGTTATCCCGAGGGTTTGAACTACCTTCCATACCTCACATCTCATCTAAAACCCGTATGTAAATTGTCTGCCCAAAACGTCATAAAATAGCGTCACGAACAATAGCGTGACCCCGAAAGGTCACTATAATTCCCCCGCCAGTCTTCGCGTGTAAGCGATCCAAACCCGTAGGTCGGATTAATAGATTATCTTACCCTGGACAGGTGTATCCGCACTTTTACCGGTGTGAGATTTCCTTTTCTCCCACCCTTCACAGGTGTATCTCCCGTTTTGCCAGTGCTAGATTTATCTGTCTCGCCCTAGGGCTGAGAC
>JAUMHH010191793.1:0-14059 GCA_032359455.1 Chlamys rubida
GTGCCACCGGTTTATCTCTACTCAGCCGGATGTCCGCCACGTGTTCCTTTATCCTTTCCTTAAGTGCACGCTCCGTCACTTCCACATATATTATTGTTTCCGGATAACAAAGGATAAGTGTACGTCCGACTGTGATGTGTGTGATAGACTCATAGAAACAACTACTGGTACATCTTACCAGTCTACATATAGGGCACTAGATGGGCAGTCCTGTCAAACCCGCAATGTTATATAGTGTTTGTCATGTTTGAAATGTGACATATCTGTATATGAGGGAGAGACGGAGCGTGCACTTAAGGAAAGGATAAAGGAAAGGATTGTAAGCCCGAAAGCTTGGAAAAGAGTGACTTTAAAGTTTCTTAATAGCATGCTACAGTTATCAACAGATCTGTATCGATGCATGAAAGTTCTGAACTAAAAGGTTAAAAAGTAAACCAAAGATTTGTGTATAATGATATTCAGTTTCAAGCTGATGATTCATTGACTGAAAGCTCTTACGCTTTATGTACCTAAGAATATTTCGACTTAATGAATAAAATCAAGTAACTTCTTTTAAGAATTTCAGGATGAAGAAAGCTTTGCTGCTTTAGAGAAAATCTTGAAAATAAAACTAAAGAATTTTATTTAAAAACGTCTCCATTTTTCAACTTGCTTTACATTTATTTGATGTAAGACTGACAGGCAAATTTCGTGTGACCTTAATATAATGCTCTGCATGCATTCTTTTAAAAGATGATTAAATTATTGTCCGTTGTTTAAAATTCTAAACACATGACTAAACCCTTTTTTGTAATTATTTACATTTCACATAACGGTTCAGGTGACGGGGACCTTGTTGCAATTCGCTACATACATTCTTCAAATGATTGAGGTATACTTTAACGGTTTAAAATTTACTGACTTAACAAGAATTCACTAACTATTTGTACACTTATTTGAGGTATACTTTAACGGTTTAAAATTTATTGACTTAACAAGAATTCACTAAATATTTGTACACTTATTTGAGGTATACTTTAACGGTTTAAAATTTATTGACGTAACAAGAATTCACTAAATATTTGTACACTTATTTGAGGTATACTTTAACGGTTTAAAATTTACTGAATTAACAAGAATGTACACTTTAACCCTGAGGTTAAGGTCAATGTGATATTATTATTGTACTCTGCCCATCTTCCTTCTGTGCTGTAAATATATTTAAAGTTTTATCACATCTTTGACGATTTTATAATTAACGGCCTAGACAAGACTTTATTGAAAATGTTGCACATATTTGAACTACGACCCAAAGGTGAAGGACAAGGTGACATTTACCCTTCATATAAAGTTCACTTTTACTAAATTATGGAACACTGCGAACCCTCTGAGGTTGATGCATGTAAACGTCACCTTTCATCAAAATATCTTTAACAGTTTGTGAATTTACAACCTGGGCAATAAACAACAAAAGAATATCGAAGAGGAGTTTTTTCTCATTTTCGAAAAAGGAGACAATAAAATATGATTTCGCTCAAAGCTCTTAACCTCGTTCAAAACAAAAATGATTAGATTCCCATACAATACCCGTATATATAAGTGTGCCTTCGAAGGAATAAGCCTGGGCGGTGATAATAACACATTGCTGTTGACCAGGAGAGAGATGATCATTGACACCAACCCCATAGGAATACAGCACATTACATCTAGCCCGTGTTTGATTGAAACCTGTGATGACGTTATTAGTGTACCAGAGATTTAATGGGGCATGTTATGGGAGGTCAGGAATAGTGAACATCTTATGGGGAGCTGTCGATACTGTTGAAATCACAACATATCAGTAAAAGTAACGGACAATCTCAGTATAAAAAAGCTCACAGTGTGTTGATGAGATAAGTGACTGTTCGCATTACAACATGTATAAAAAACTGAGTCGCCGTCTTTAAGACACTTTACGTGTTGCATTTAATATTTTAAAGAGCTGTAATGAATTTTAATATATTGTTATAACATGTAGTTTATGATTTATTTCAAACTACCATGATTGGTTTGCTTTGGTTTAATTTTGTTTAACGTCCTATTAACAGCTAAGGTAATTTAAGGATGTGCCTCCGTGTGTGTAGTGTATGCGTGCTTGCGTGTGTGTATGCAGGATACATGGTATGTTGATGTGCTTGCCTCCTTGTGATAGTGCGGATCTGATGCCGATTTATAGTGCTATCTCACTGAAATGCCATGCCTAAGGCACCCAGCACAGCATTTCTCCCGGTCACATTATACTGACAACGGGTGAAGCAGTTGTTGCCATTCCCCTTAATGCTGAACGTTAAGCAGGGAATAACAAATACCATTTTTAAGGACTTTGGTATGTCCCGGCCAGAGGACAGATTCCATTACCTTTCTCACCTGGGCGAACGCTCAATATTCAAGCCAAAAGTGAGGTGTTGCCAAGCAAGGTGCTAGGGAATAAAAGGTAGTTAGAAGTAGAAAGAAAGATAATAATCCCAAAAATTGCAATGGGGGCAGCAGATTTATTTTGGTCGCTTTTGTGTCCCCAAATAGAGGACACCAAAGCAAATCCCCGATTCTGTAGGAGGTTACGACATTAGTCGCCTCCTACGATACATGCCCTGCGTAACAGCATGTGTATTCTTGTCCCGATCCCTCATCTGCAGGGATGAACTACCATAAAACCGAAATGCAATACATAATTACTTAAATATGGTACTTTAATCATCATTTAACACACGCACATACCTAGACATATTGACGACCAACAAATCTTTAACTAGGAACAATTAACTGGTAATTGTTTTAAGTTTGTGAGCAATAGCAATGTGTCACAGGACCATAACAATATTTGGTAAAATAATCATTATCTATATTTAAAGTTTGATAGAGTTGTTATGCTTAATTCAATTATTTCGAACAGTTCTCTGAACAGCAAATAAGTGTAGACGACAATGAAATCGATGACGTCATAAAGGAGATTGATGACGTTACAATAGCAAATGTATTTATAGCCTGACAACAACATATGCATTCTCAATGTATTACAATGAGAGGATGCAGTGCAAATGCTAATGTTAACGTATCAACAGAAAGGAATATATCTCATTATGATGATCATTATTTATAATCAATCTACGAAAGAAAGAGTGAAATGAATAATGAATATCTGAATAATAACAATTTGGAGGATATGCTAAGAAAAATCTGCTGTTGAAATGTTAACTTAATTCCTTCAGGTGTTGTCAATGCGTGTGAACCCAGTGATTGGCAATGCATTACACACATCAACATAAACCGGATAATAACTGAGAGAAACATAAAATATTAAATATCAACATTTTTACTCCAACTTTTTCTTTGGTGGGTAACCATACAATTGAACGTCGAACTTGAAACACTGAGCCAATCACTGCTCCTATTTGTGTTATTTGACTTGTGTTCATAATGCAATTTATATAATCGACGTTATGCCACTGATAACTTGGCTGTTATGGGATACACAATTTATATTCAAAGTATTTTAAGGTCAGAAACAATTTGTTTTGTTTTGGTTTTAAATGTTTTGTTTGGTTTTAAACTTTTTGTTTGGTCAAAATTCAAATAAATAGCTTACGTCATCCAATGCGTGCCCATTACATGTACCTATAACGGAAATAGTCCTTGGCGGTACACGGTAAGATGGTTTCACATAGATTTGTTTTGATAGTTTCAGTATCCGTACGCACTCTAGTTAGGTGATAGGGTATGACAAAACATACGACTGCAAACAGAAGATAAGGCTTTCATTTGCTAAAAGTAATGGAGTGATGACCATCGACCTGATTTAGATGTGTGGCCACCATCTGGACATCGGTTTTTTCTGTAGTCAGAGACGGCTGTCCTCATGAGAATAGGGCAATCTACATACAGATACATCTGAACCCTATCCGCTCTTGTGCGTTTCACTCAATCACGGGGCACCTGATGGAATCAGTACAAATATACATAGTGAGTCGGGAATAGTTCGCTGTTTATTTAAATACCTGATACAGCAACAAAGAAACTCGCATATCATTTTATTACACCGCAGTTTTATTAGCTAAGTGACACGTACAGCTATAGAGAACTGTTACCCAAGTGTTATCCAGTGGCCCTGTGGTCTGAAAGATTAAAATACATAAGTAAAGTTGGTTACTTCAAGACCGCATGCCATGCAGAACATGTCATCAAAAAAAATCTCAACACTAAGGCTGAAGCGTGATATTACCAAATAAGATGGTAAAAAGCGACGAAGTAAATAGATAGGAGAACAAAATATAAGGGTTCAAAATGTTGTGATTGGTATAGCAGATATATTTTGATTTAAGTCTCAAAGCAGAGGACCTTCAATAAAATCCATAAATAAGGAGGGGTCTGCTGCACTTGTCGCCTCTTGTGAATCATAATGAAAGTAGTCTTACGGAAATATAGTGAAACACACAAGTTTAAGTATTTACAAAATATCTAAAAGGGGAATATAAGTGATCGAACAGAATGTAAATGACGAAATATTGATTTCAACTACTTATTTTTGATGCGTCATATTTTACAAATCTTTCTACAATTATAAACAACTCTCTGTAACAATAACACAACTTTGGTTAATTTAATCGTAATCATGTGAAATTGAGAAGACTTTTAGATGATACATTTCCATGTTTACAAAATTCAAAATTTATGTATTCCGTGCTTATTTATGTAACATAACCACAAATCGAATTTTGTATAATATTTGGTATATCTCTTATGGAAATAAAGACACTTACATTAGTTTTGCTTCACAAATTGCTCCGCGTAATAACGTGCATATGTTATCATTCCAACGAAGGTGTATGTTTAGCTCCAGGCAATGTTGGTGTCCGTGGAAATTATTCGGTTCGTCCCAGTTCCACGCACAGAAATTGTTAGAACTACCACACGGGTGCATGGGAACAGGTTTATTGTCTTCTATCCAAACCCAAGTGTTGTTTTTGTTTACATTTGTACCTCCTATCCAAAACGATGCATCTGCAAAGTTAGAGTCAACATATGTGTTAAAATATGAAAAGAAATTTGTAGAATGTACGAGTGTGCTAGGTAAATGAACGAGTTTGTTAGGTGAATGTACGAGTGTGTTAGGTGAATGTATGAGTGTGTAAGGTGAATGAATGTACGAGTGTGTTAGGTGAATGTACGTGTGTGTAAGGTGAATGTACGAGTGTGTAAGTTGAATAAACGAGTTTTGCTAGGTGAACGAGTGTGTTAGGTGAACGAGTGTGTTAGGTGAATGTCCGAGTGTGTTAGGTGAATGTACGAGTGTGTTAGGTGAATGTATGAGTGTGTTAGGTGAATGAAGTAGTGCACGTGGTTAATGCATGCATCGAGCAAAACGAGCGTAAACGTAGTATACATTATATTCACGTACTTTTTCAGAGGAAAAAATGTTTGCCGAGTACAGAAACCTTCAAAATGTTGTTTTTATTTTGTTTTACGGCACAATTTAATTTATTTAAGTCACAACCTTTGCTAACACATATAAAAGGTCAGAGGGGAAATATCGTAGCTCCAGGTTGTTTATTTTGACCAATATCATCAACGCTAGTGATGAAATTCATCATATGATCTCGTAAAACTATCATATTGAGATTACATTTGAACATGATGATACAAATATGATAGAAGCATTTCTATCATTTGTCATATCACAAAATGTATCAGACCTATACTTGTAAGCATACATGTATCAAAATACCGCTTGTACTATACACATCAGAACATGTAACAGATTTGGTCTAACTAATAATGACTTCTGTCCCAAGGCCGGGCCATACCAAAGTCCTTTAAAATAGTAGTTGCTATTCCCTACTTAACGTCCGGCATTTAGGGGAATGGCAATT
The DNA here is from genome assembly GCA_032359455.1 of Chlamys rubida. Classification (NCBI taxonomy): domain Eukaryota; kingdom Metazoa; phylum Mollusca; class Bivalvia; order Pectinida; family Pectinidae; genus Chlamys; species Chlamys rubida. The sequence continues at coordinate 5,886 of JAUMHH010191793.1, forward strand.
TCTAATTCACCCGCTATCAGTATAATGTGACATGCTGGAATGCTGTGCTGGTTGCCTTCGGCATGGCATTTCAGTGAGATAGCACTATAAAGTTGGCATCATATCCGCGCTATCACTAGGAGGCAGGTACGCCAACACACACTGTCTCCGTCACACATGCATACATGCACGCTTCTACAACACACATGGAGGCACGTCATTAAAGGACCAAATATGTTGATACATGTAGGACATTAACCAAAATGAAACAAAACCAAACCAAAATAACTGAATTATTTGGATATTTATCGTAGTTATGTTTTTGATTTGCCGTTTTTACATTGTTTTTGATGTTATAAACAGCTAAGGTCATTTTTGTACGTGCCTCCATGTGTAATGTATTCATGTATGTGTGATAGTGTGATGGAGGCAAAGCTACCGTGTATTGGTTTAATTGCCTCCTTTCCGTAACGCGGATCTGATGCCGGCTTTATAGTGCTACTTCACTGAAATACTATACCGAAGGCACCGCCATCATAGCATTCAGACCGGTCACATTATACTGACGATAAGTGAACAAATTGTTGCCAGTACCCTAAGTGCTGAACATTGCACGTGTACTTGCACTGACTGGGCATTATATTAGTGATTCATTCGGCGATTGGTCAATAAAAGAAAAATATGGTAGAATGAGGGCAATTGAAAGGTGGGAAAGGTATTTTAAAAGAAATGACATCAAATTAAACAATCAAAGAGGTTAAATACAAAATTGTAAAAAGTCAAAAGTGGCTATACCTATATCTATTTGAACAGACCAACTGATTTTAGGTGGTTTATAATTAAACATAAATATTTGTTATATTATTTGAAAGATTACTATATTGTTGAATTGCATATTATATATAGCTGAACAGTTTTTGGTTAAACATATAATATCAGTCGTCTAAATATGTCGTTTATTAATAATCGTTTATTATATGTATTTTGCAGGAACATATTTGATCGTATTCAAAGTCGAATTGTGTCATAAATTGGAGAAGCGCGGTAAGTTTAATTGGATGCTAACATGTGACTAGCAAGGCAAGTTCATGTGCCAACTTCATTACCTTTATAACTATAAGTGTTTTCACATAAAGTATACGAGATTGTTAACAAATAACCAATGGAACTCGCATGTAAGGTTTTTAAATTACTCATTTCCCTGTCTATAACTGTTCTAATAAAGCATAATTTTCAAAATGTCCATTAGCATACGTCGCCTCTGCACTTCTGCCTCAAGAAATGAATCCTCTGCTTCGTTGTTAACTGTAGCCAAATGTCCACCAATATCAAAGCAGTGTTGCTGAAAAAGAAAATATGCATCGATACACATGAACAAGTACAAAGGTTTACTATTAAAACGTAATGGAAAAAATAAATTGTTTGACAACGGTTTGGCTTCTTCGCAATAGCCAAGGTCGTATGAGGGCGGATAGGGCCGTACAGGGCAACTTTCAAAATGTATCTCAATATAATATCATAACATGTAAAACAACTGATCTGGTTACTTTATTCTAAATGTCTTATTTAACTAGAGAGGCTGCTAATCACGATATACCCCGCTTCTTTTTATCTACGTATTCAAACTTTGATTTCAGATGGTAAAATACCCCAATCACAAATCCCTTCCTTCATGCAAATCTACATAAAATGTACCTTTACTGTACAAGGTTACAAAATCGTCCAACTAACGGTAAAGGAGATGTGCTTACAGGGTTTCTTGAGCACAAATGAAGGTTTCAAGGGAAAACTCTATAAATCTAATCGAATCGTTCTTCATGTATATCTTCTATACATGATGAACTTTTACTGTGTCAAGTTATGAAAATCAATCGAACAGTGAAGAAGAAGTTGCGCTTAAAAAGGTTTTTGGAGCCAAACTGTAAAATGCCAAGTAACGTAAAATCAAAATAAAACAAACAGAAAGAAAGGACGACTTTCTCTCTACGGTAAACACAAACGGTAAACACAAACACCATCTGTTTGGTTTGTGCCTGGATTTGCCGCTGTTCTTCAACATCTTTGTTACAGTTTAGGTCATATCAAGATTGGTGAAGAAAATTGTCAACTTAGCAGATGACAATGCAGAAAACATCCATATTCTGCAAGAGGCTCCATTATAGTCAGCTTTCGCACAATACATTGGGATATAGCAGTCATATTGTATTCCCCAACCGTACAGGGTGGTTTGTTTTTTAGAAGATTTGTTTTCAAAATAACGTGATATGGTGAGCAATGTGGATCATTTCAAGTGTGGTAACAACTCTTGAAATGGCATTTTCAACAATTTGCCGTTTATCTGGCTTTTTGTAACATACGCTGAAATGATGTTACTTACCATGTGTTCGACCCATGTCTCAGACGAAGTGACGAAGAGGTAACACGATTGTTCATACTGTATCCAACCATCACGACACTTTTCAGTAGCTAAATGTATGGAATATGTATGTCAACAGTAATATAACGAGAAGGCATAATTTACCCAACATCTATTTTTTGGGAAAATATGTTTGACAGTTCAGGGTGAAATAATTCTCCTGGAACAACAAATCATAAGAGATATTGAAAAGTAAGCTGTTAGTTACTTACTTTCTTAACAGAAGGCAATACTTAAGTTATATCGGACCTTGCAAAAATAATTAGGTGCACTATCACAACATCACACCAGGTCATGTCGGAATAAGTGGAAACGAGAAAGTCACAGTCAAAGATTTTATCACTGAATGCAATGATTTGAAACAAATGCCTGGACGATTCTTCAATATTGAACCATCGATGAAAGAAACTTATTTGATACAGTTGTTGTTCATTATAATAAATATATGATTATTAACACTTAATTGATTTGTACAGTAAGATTTGAAACATTTTACAAGCTATTCGTATGATGCTTGTTTATTTTTACACCAACATATTTAATTCTAGTTTGATGTACTCTTTTCAGTTAATGTCTTTTTAACGGGGTTGTTTGCCTAAAATGACTCCCATTGTCGACGGGCCGTACGCTCACAGTGAAATGTTGATAGAAACATATTTTCATATCAGGCACGTTAGAGTATCTGTCTTGAATCTTACTATATCGGCACTGTTGATCAATAGGTGAGGCACTAGCATAATGATTATGTTCGTTACATGGATGACAAAAGGGCTGATCATCTCACCAAGAAACCTTCGCAAAGTTGTGAGAGGACACTTTCTTCTCTGCGGTCTTCTGTGATAGCGAGTTTTGTCCAAGAGTGGATTGAATGGCAAAAACATTTATGATATCAACTAACGATCTGCTTTGGCAGTTACATTTGATGGAAAATGGCAATATTGGGTTTAAAAGAAAGTTACTTAAGTGTTGTTTTTGCAAATGAGTTTGGATTAATTGATACAAAAATTAACTTACACAATGCAATCCTTGTAAGTGAGCAATATTTATTTGTAAGTTGCCTATAATTAATAGCACAGCAATGATGAGGTCATTTCGGACCTGGCAACAATAAGAAGGTACAGTTACATTGTACAAAACTTAAGTCCCTTGAATGAATAACAAGTATTTTCAAAATTCGAATTTTATAGTAGATGTATATCCCAATTTCAATAGTGGATGAATCCCATCTTTCATACAAGTGTGTTATTCTGCACTTAAATACATGTGTCGATAGTTGAACCAGGATTGCAAAACGACCCGCCTTCACAATCCTCATTTATTAACACGAGTATTTATCTGTGTTTGTTGCACTTCCATCGTACGTATCTATCATCTGCATGGTTAATTTATTGCAGATTATACTGGTACAAGCTGAAATGTTGGAGAAGTAAAGCCACTCTTCTTTTGTGAGAGCAAAACTATCAATGTAATACAAACACGTAACACATTCGGTAAAGGTATTTTTACGGTAGACACAAACTACATACCTGTCCCGTATCGGTACCAAAACTGAACAGATAGCGGTTAGGGATAAAGCTTGTAATCGGGCAAACTTTTCATATATAGGCAAAGACACATATCTTACCTTCCGTATGATGCCATCCTAAACAAAATATAACAAAATTCAACGCCAGAAATGTAAAATGGAGTCTAGCCATGTCTGGGTGAAGGATATCAGGGATGGGTGTACTAAATGTCTCAAGGACGCACATCGAGATAAGATCATGTTCATAGTAAAGTCATAAGATAAAATTGTTTGTATTGAGCGAACTGTTGGCTTTTTTATGAAATACAATGATGTTTTTATCACATGTTATATATAGGTTAAGCTCTATTAACGCTTCAATTTATAATCTTAATGCAATAACAATGTGCTATTAGCAGATTTTGTTAAAAATAATTGGCAGCACGAATACTTTTAGGAGATGATAACTACATGTGTTGTTTGCAATGTAACCGTATTTTGTTATCAATGTGTAAACGACAGAGCAAAACAGTTTTGGGAACGCACATAGATAATACTTATGTCACATTTTATTAATGGAAAATAAGCCTAAGCATGGGACGACCTTTTTAATTCGCCAAATTTTAACAAACGCGTTTCACCATTATCTGTATTAAATACTTATTTGCAGAATCCAGGGTTTTCTTTTCGTCTTCTGCTCAGAGAACACTGAAACACATGTAACAAACAAACAAACATAGCAAATTCTTTTAATGAAGATCATTTCATGAATTGAATTATTGTTTATTGATAATAATTCCTTTATTGTTACAGCATAAAGATACGTTTTTTCCCCTATTTCAGTTAAAGGTGTTTTGTCACTCAGCTATATCTGTTTTGAGTTATATGGGCCTGACGATACATGTACCGTCGAAAAAGACGTTCACAAACAAGGAATACATAAAGAGTGTTTTTATGAAATGCGAAAATCAATTAAAGTCAACAAATTATATCTTCTGGTAAAATTCAATTAACGATTTTTTATTTGTTTATTCTTAACGGGCCTTTGGCAACAGATAATTTTTGGCATTAAGCGTAAAAAAGAAATTCAAAAGACGTTAACAACATCAAACGCAAAGAAAATGTTAAAATTGTCAGTATGTAATTATCGAAATTGTGGAAGTAGTATTAACGTTATATTATAATGTAACGGCCCATTTCCTGTATGCACAAGGCAATAGTTGTCACATGGACTCGTTCAAAACATTCTTTCATGTTTGAACATTGACATAAATATCAAGAACCTATTTTAGATCACAACACGTGAACATGTAATGTTCAACAGTGTATGGGGGTATACAAGCCAAGTACGGTAAGCCCTCACCAGCTAGCAAGTGTGGATGAATAATCTATGTATGTCTCGTTCTGTTTCGGACCAAAACTAAATATCATTTCCTATTGTTTTTATGATAATACAAATGTGAAAATAATATATGAAATGATTTAACAGAATTAACTCAGAATATGCGTTGATGGCGTATGATCTGTATTTGAAATATGTTGTGAGAACTTCAACATTTTAAAGGGGAATACAAAAGTTTGGTATTTTTCTTTCATCTTTTCGACTTATATTTTGACAAAATTATATGAATATAATATGGTTGCCCATTCAACTTTAGTATCTTCCAGAAACAGTCTTAAAACGAAACTATGACAAAATCTAGCGATGACGGGTTTAGCATGTGTTGTCGGTTACTGCCAGGCTTATATCATTTCACAGAGTATGTTAATGACATACGTAAACATGGAATCATCAAGATTGAACTCGGATGGGGAAGAGAACGTATTGAGTTTCTGGATACATTGGTGAAGATTGAATATCACCGTAGATCTCTATAATAAACATACAGACAAGCTGCTGTACATGTATGTCGGAATGACACCTGTCACCCGGTCCACACCAAGAAGAATATTGCATTCGGTCTTGAACTTAGGTTACAGCGTATCTGTGAGAAGGATGAAGACTACAATAAGTATAGGGCAGACCTCAAATCCCAGCTACGAAAGTGTGGTTTATGTAGTAAAGTCATACAAGGGCATTTACAGAAATTAGAGGGGATCAAGAAAGAGAATCGTCAGGCAAATAGGACCCCGAAAGAAGCATCGGGTAGTGTACCTATGGTTGTTACGTGTTCAAAACATTTACCCGATGTATCCCGTCTAATAGGGAATCATCACCATATACTACAGAAGTGAAGACGTTGTAATTCAATCTTTCATCAACCACCTTTGATATTGTTTAAGGGGAGGACACACTTTTGAGTGATGTCCTTGTAGTTGACAAAACAAAAAAATAGTCAACGAAAATGTGATTTTGCGAATTACAGCTCGGTAGAGTATGGATAGTGTACTTACAGCAATACGTGTTCTAACTGATGTTTGGTATGCAGAAATTGTGTTTTTTTGTATTTGTGGATGAGACAGAACGCTCGTTAGAAGAACGGTTCGAAAAACCTGTGAGAGACGTTACACTGAAGGCAAAAAAAGTATACATATCAATAGGCATTCATTCCGACCATTCAGACGATGATGTGGAGTGGCGATGCTACGGTGAGTACACAAGGAAGGCAAGTCATATAGACACTAAGTTAAGGACATATTGATTAGGAAATTAAATACCAAACTTCCACATTGTTTTGATATCAAAAGAAAATGCTAATGAGAGAGACCTGACTCTCCACATTGTTTTGACGTCTTGTGATTCTGACGTCTGTGCTTTTATGACGTCATAGATTTAACGAGATAATGTCTCAATTTTGAACGTCATTTCCGCCACCAATGAAGCAAAATAGATGTAACTTGATTCCATTGCTAACTTTCGCAATTAAAGAAGGCCAGGAGGTGAATTATTGGGACTTAGAGTGACAATTGTTTTATCATTTTCCTCTACGAAAATCAACTGATGTTTAAAATTGTTTGTTTGTTCAAAAAGATATGATTAACCCTAAACAACTTTACTTTTGAATATGGCGTTTGTCTTAAACCATTTTGTTTGTTTTATGTCGTTTCTGTTAATACAGCTACCTTTAATTAGCCCTAATACATACCCATTGTTGGCATCAAGGCCTCTACGGTGTTAGTTGGCCGTTGGAAATGAAATAATCAACTAACTGTACGTCAAATGACTGACTTTGGGGATATGGTTTCAAGTTGACCACCGTAACTTCTAATTGGCTTAGACACGAAGTACAGGTATAACTCAATATCTATTCTGCTAATTTTGTTGATACTTAAACTTTTAAAAAAACTGAGAAAATTAAGATTGCTTATTTTCATTTGGACCGTCGTATTTGATAAACCTCTGTGTGTCGCTTCGAATGTTTTCGCTGAACTCTCCAGCAGGTTCAGGAATTCCCTGATTTTCCAATATTTCAAGGAACCTAGCAATATACAAAAATGATATTAGAATATCTATGTTATCGGTACAAGTGGATATGAGTATAAGTAACTAAATATAACTAATTAAACAGGTACATGATAACCTCTTCGAGGTAAATAATATTTTATTGATAATTGTAACCGAGGTATTGATTAATTGAGTAGATTGGCCTGAATGCAACTATACTTTCCAATTGTTCTAACGTCCTATAACGATGCATACTTACACTCATAAGCATGGAAGAGTTGCCTCCCTTCCTGCCGGTGAATCGCCGTTACAATAGACATAATTTGAACATTTAATGTATCTATTTGTCCTTTTGATAAGTTGGGCTACTCTGTTATTCTAATGATACTGCTCTAGTTTTGGTTTAGATTTAAAGGGACAATTTAGTGAAGTAAGTTTTTGTTATAACCTTGTTACAAAACTCTTCATGATTATATAGTTTGATACTCCCCATGAACAATGTATGTCGAGAAATTGACAAGAGACAATGTTTTCTTGTCGTTTTTAATCAGTAATGGGTAAATCCTTAACTGTACAGTCGTACGTTTTAGCGGCAGCTGTCGGTGAATTTCTGGCTTACAAAAATGTCTCCAGCCGAGGAGAGAGGGTGAATTCTGGTTTTATTCGACTACCCTCTCTGAATGCATATGTTCTGAATCAAAATCGTTAGAAATAAGTGATCTGTTTTACGTCTAAACCTATTGATATCGGTTTGAAATCCCCCCTGCGGCACCCTCTCAGTGCGTGCATGCTGTAACTGAACCTGTCCGTTTGTATTCAAATCCAAATGTGAACAGAAATATCTGATTAGAGGTATATATTATGATACTTATAATTCTTACTCGCGATGT
>JAUMHH010191804.1:0-14058 GCA_032359455.1 Chlamys rubida
CCTTGGGCCGACGTGTGGGTAACCTACATACTCTCCTTGGGCCGACGTGTGGGTAACCTACATACTCTCCTTGGGCCGACGTGTGGGTAACCTACATACTCTCCTTGGGCCAACGTGTGGGTAACCTACATACTCTCCTTGGGCCAACGTGTGGGTAACCTACATACTCTCCTTGGGCCAACGTGGGGGCCATATGTGGTACAGCAAATGTGTCCCGGAACATATCAAGAGATCTCCTAGTTATTAGTGGAGACTATTGAGGTTTTTATTTTCACGTTGCCTCAGTTCCTGTTGTTTTCTCCTTTAATGTTGTTGTCGTTGTTGTTTTGGTTGTTGTTGAGTTTTGATGTTTCTCTTGCTCGTTGACTATATGTTACGCGAAGAATACAAAAACAATGTGTTTTTTTAAAAACTGACATTGGTTTTTATAGTTAATTCAATGTTGTTACTTTTAATGTTCTATTTTACATAGAGTTGGCTATAGGGTAGAACCACCAGTTCGTAAATTCAGTTTAAATCTATTATTGAAACAATTCCATTTACGTTACGCAATGCTGTTCTAGTTCGTGATTTTAGGGCACGCTCTCACAAGCAAACAACATCAAACTAGGAAGTCGTTTGGAATCATTTTGTGCTTCTCTCGTCAATTTCTTGACGACATGTGGTTTTATTCCTTGATGATAACTCCGTTTATTTGTAATGTATACATTTTTTATACATGAATACATCAAAGAACATGCAGTATAATAATAATAATAATAATAATAATAATAATTCGAGGTTCTTATATACCGCTTTACCGCAACCTAGTTAGTAGGTCGTCTCAAAGCGATTTACAAATTATTATCTGTGGTTATAGGGCCTTTGCAATCAGCCAATATCATTCTCAACTCCCTGGGAATCATACAGCCGGTGCTGCTATTTCGGCGCTCACAGCTAGCATACTACATTTCTAGCACTGCCCAACCACGTACTCATTTACCGCTAAGTAGACTGGAACAAGCGGAGTAAAGGATCTTGCTCAAAGATACAACACAGTGCCGTGCCGTGACTCGAACCGACAACCATTCGTTCACGAGCCCGGCGTCCTACCACTAGACTACCGCGCCTCCTAAATAGTATAACAGGCAGTGTCAGTACGAATATCTGGATTTACGTAAATACTCGTTTGTAGATTTTGTAATTAATATGATTTACATTTACGATATATTTCCGGTTTATGTCTCTAAATTGTTGATGCTGTGAATTGTTGTTGTCGTCGTCATTGTCGTCGAATACAAGAAGTATGGTCTGTGACAACTTAGTTGTTTTACAAATATTACTAGATGTGAGATCATCACAAATAATGGTATTATATACGATGTAAGCATAACTTTTATCACGTGCGAAGGGTATGGACGTTTAAGAACAATAAGAATGGGTTTTGTTTCATAGACCCGTTGCTATTGTAGTCCTGATACAGTAATATATATGATACTTCTGTCACCCTACCTAACCGGAGCTACCTGTCCAACTTCTTAATCAATCTTAATGCAAATTGGTGATGACATAATTTTGTTATGAGGTGAGTATTTCGTTGTACATCGATACTGAATTTGGTATATTTGTTTAACTGATACTTAAATAATTAGGATATTTTATTGTAAACTTCCGACTAAAGCTCTGAAAAAACAAGGGAGTTTCCCAGGTTTATATACATATGTGGTACAGGAAATGTGTCAGCCGAACATATCAAGTGATCTCCGAGTTGATTTTCACGTTTGCCTCAGTTCCTGTTGTTTTCTCCTTTTAGTGTTTTGGTTGTTTTGGTTGTTGTTGCGTTTTGATGTTTCTCTTGCGCGTTGACTATACATTACGCGAAAAATACAATAAAAATATTTTTTAAGAACTGACATTGGTCTTTATAGTTAATTCATTGTTGTAACTTTTATTTTTATATTGTATATAGAGCTAGCTATAGAGTAGAACCATTAGTTCGTAAATTCAGTTTAAATCCATCATTCTGTTGTTGTGCGTGATTTATGGGCACGTGCTCACAATCAATCAACATAACAAATTAGGAAGCGTTTGGATTCATTTCGTATTTCCGTCAAATGTTTCACGAATTTGGTTTATTGGTTTTACTGATGCTTTTTAAATACTGCGCATTTTCTAATAATTAAAATATCTATATTCACACTTCCAACAACACTTATGAAAAACAAGGGTGTTTCCCCGATTGAACACAATAATGAGGTGGGCTCTTCTATATTCATCATCGATGAACATAGAATAACAAACCTCCTTATATGATTTCTTATCTCATAACAAATTTGCATCAAATCGTGACGAGAGTAACACGAAATTATTCCAAATGACTTCCTAGTTTGATGTTGATAACGTGTGAGCACGAACAACAACAGAACGATGGATTTAAACTGAACTAACGAACTAATCGTTCTACTCCGTAGGCAGCCCTATGTAAAACAGAAAATAAAAAATAACAACAATGAAACAACTATAAAGATCAATACCAGTTCGTACAAAAATAATTTTTGGTATTTAACGCATACAAATTAACGTAAGAGAAACATCATCAACCAAAACAAAAACGACAACAATAACAGAGAAAATAACAAAAACTGGGGCGACATGAAAATAAAAAAAAACACTGATATGTTCCGGAACACATTTCCTGTACACCACATGCTTCCCTCCCCACTCATGTCTGCTCCAGGAAAGTATGTAGGTGGTCGCCACCGATATAAAGATCTCTTCAGTGATTGTTACCGGAGTACTCTCAAGGGTGTCACTCAAAGCCCGTGTTCATTTGCCTAAATGCGCGTACAACATATTAAATCGAAATAAGTAGAAGACTGCATTCACATTGGTAGACATTTAAATGCAGAGGCGACGATTTACTAGTCATATTCATTGAGAGTAAACCATGCAACTTTATATTTTATCAAACGTATAAAAACATAACGGCATTTGGATACATAAACAGTATGGTATATACAATTACAGTTCACAAAAAACAGATTTTGTGTGTCTTCAATCTGAGAGACCTCCTTGTTTTTCAGAGATTTTGTCGGAGGTTTGAATGAGAATATCTTAGTTATTGAAAAAGGTACATCATTTAAAAAGCATCAGCAAAACCAATAAACCAAATCCGTATTAATGTACACAGAAACACCCACCTCAGTACAGAAATATTATCTCATCACTAATTTGCATCACCTAGCTCATGTGATTTAAAAGACGGACAGTTAACTCCTGTTACGTAGGGTGACAGATATTGTATAGCTATTACTGAATCAGGATCACAACTACAATGGGTCTATAAAACAAACTTCATTCTGATCGTTTATAAACGTCCATACCTGTCGCACGTCATAAAAGTTTCACTAACATCGTATGTAATGCAAATATTCGTGATATAACATCCAGTAATATATCATGAACACCCTAGTTCTCACAGACTACAATACTACTTGTGTTCGACGACTACGACGGATGACGACGACAAGGAGACAAAATCCGGAAGATATCGTATACGTAAACTATTTTCATTACAAAATCTACAAAGTAGTAATGACGTAAATCCTATAGATACGTGCTGTAACTGTCTGTTATGCTGGTCTTTGATGTGTTGATATAAAAAATGTTGTATATCTAAGTAACAAATAGACGGAGTTACCATAAAGATATATAGCAACATATCGTGAAAAATTTGATGAGAGAAACACGAAATGATTCCAAATGACTTCCTAGTTTGATTGTGAGAACGTGCCCTAAAATCACGAACAAAAATAGCATTGCGTTACGTGAGAACGGGTTCTGGAGTACAACAATTGACCGGAGTTACAATGTACTTGTCCGTTATTCTTTCTTAATCACATGATTTGATTCAAAATTGTGATGAGACAAGAATTTTGTAATGAAGTTGGTAATGTAATATACAACACTGAATACGTGTCCAAATATCATTATGTTTTATACGTTTGATTACATATTAAGTTGTATGGTTAACTCTCATTAAACATGACTGGGAAACAGTCGCCTCTGAGGTCAAATGTCTACCAATGTGATTTTATATTTTGTATACGCATTGAGACACAAGAAGACTGGCTCTGATTGAAACCCTTAAGAGTACTATAGTGACAATCACAATAGAGAGTTTTAGATCGGTGTAAATCTACATCCTTTTCTGAGGTCAACAGGGTGTCAAATGTGGTAGTGGAAAAGTGTACATATCCAGACCATCTACAGTGGTGTCAGAGTTATGAGTTGTATTTCATGGTAACTTTTGTAATTGATGATGTTGTCATTGTTTTTTATTTCATGTTTTTCTTACGATTTATTATTTTCGTAGAACTGACTCTAGAGTAAACCATTGGTTCTTATTGTTAATTAATGCTATAAATTAGATTTCTCTATTTTACCTAGAACTCGCAATGGAATATAACCATTGTTTTCATGGTTAATTAACGTTATAAGGTTGCGTTTTCTATTTTACCTAGAACTGGTTTTTCAATATAACCATTATTTTTGATAGTTAATTTATGTGATTAGTTTGCATTTTGTCTAGAATAGGCTATGGAGCAGTACAATTAGTTTGTTAATTCAGTTTAAATCCATTATAATATACACAATTGCACTGACATTACGCAATGCTGATCGTGTCCGTGATGTTCGACAGGTACTCGCAGGCAATCAACACCAAACAAGGAAGTCATTTGGAATATTTTACGGTAGGCAGCGTTGAGTCCTGAATTCATCTTTATTTATCTGTAATACATACATCGATATGTCAAAAGACCATTAGGCCTATATATAGTATGGTACAATACATATAATTGGATTTACGTAAATGGTCATATTATTGTTTGTAATTGTCCTGGTTCGTGTTGTTGCTGCTGCTGCCCCCACCGTCGGTGTTGTGTTATTCTAGTAGCATCGTCTGTAGCAGTTAGGGTCCATGAATCATTACACGATGTGAGATGATCTCGAGTCATTGCATTATACAGGTATATAATGTAACTCGTAGCATTTCTTTTTATGACGTGCGATGGGCATATTCGTTAATGAAGGAAAGACCCGTTGTTATTGCGATCATGTTTCCGTAATACAAATGTGGTTATCATACCTATGTTACTCTTCCGACCCGGCGTTACGTGTCCGACTTTCTCTCCTAATCATATTCTGTAATACCTATTTGTGATAACATTTCTTTTATAAGGATTAATTTGTTTCGTGATCCTGATCCAGTAACACCTATAATGCTTTAGTCACCTTTCCTAACCAGCATTACCTGTCTATCATTCTTTCATGCGAATTTGTGATACTATCAATGTTCTGTAATGAAGTTGGCTGTTATTTGTACATTAGTTCGGATTTACTCTTACCTATTCATATGCATTGAAGTTTACTTCTGCTTGAATGAAAATATACGTCAGACATAACTGTGACGGGAAATATTTCTATGTGACATTTCCTGATGACGATATTAGTCATATGATTGCGTATACGCCTATACACTATGTATTCAAGAATATGTGATACTATTAAATAACAATGTTATTGCAAGAATTTTAAACGATAAACCGGTCATTAGTTTCTCGAGGGTTGAATAATTGTACTGTGGCTTATTTTTACTCGAATAAGCCGATATTTTGATTTGTTTATATACGCCAACGCAAACGTCATCAAGAACATTCAGGGTGACGCCCCATATTCGCATGTGTTCTTGGCCTAGAAACGAGACACGCTATTATCAATACGTGTTGATCAAATACTTAAAAAAAATCGTACATCGCAACGCTTACCCACCTTTTAAACATAGCCTTAGATGGTACACTATATCAGATTTTTTTTTATTATTGTACCTATAATATTGTATTAGTACTAAAATAGAGTTCTTAAACGATTCTCAATAATATTTCGTTTATTTTCCGTCTTTTCTGTACGTACATTTTCATTGTTGACCTCAACAAATCATTGTCATCTACATGGACCTAAGTAGTTACCTGTACATCTGAATATTGAAATATATATCCAAACACGGGGTTGGTACAGAAATTGACTTCATCAATATTTCGCAAAATTTTCCAGGTTAAAGTGTTTTGCCACTGCGTGTCTCGACATTCATCAATTTTAACTGTAGTATTTCATTATTTGCTAGGGCCATTCGAAATGTTTCCAAACTGATTCATGGATTTCAAATTAGAAATTTCATGTCATCTTTTGACCAGTATCGATTTACATTTAATAATTATAAATCAGAAATCTCATGTCATCTTTTGACCGGTTTCGATTTACATTTGATTATCATTGGAAATTCTTCGAATAGACGAGTATAATTGTTACATATATCGCCAAAAACTAAGTAAATACTTAGTTAAAGCGCAAGAGAAACATCATCAACCAGAACAAAAAACGACAACGATAACAGAGAAAATAACAACAACTGAGGCGACATGAAAATCAAAAACCTCGAGAATCACCACAAATAACTCAGAGACCACTTGAGATGTTCTGGGACACATTTCCTGTACAACATAAGCCCCCTCCCCACCCCGTCTACCACAGGAAAGTATGTAGGTGGTTACCACCGATCTAAATATCTCTTCACTGATTGTTACCGGAATACTCTCAAGGGTGTCACTCAAACCCCGTCTTCATTTGTCTAAATGCACGTACAACATATTAAATCGAAGACTGCATTCACATTGGTAGACATTAAAACTCAGTCATATTCACAGAGAGTAAATCATACCAATTTATATTTAATTAAACGTATACAACATAACGATATTTGGATACATAAACAGTGTGGTACATAACATTTCAGTTCATCAAAAACAGTTTTTGTGTGTGTTCAATCTGAGAGACCTCCTTGTTTTTCAAAGGTTTTGTCGGAGGTTTGAATGAGAATATCTTAGTTATTTAAAAAGGTACATCATTTAAAAGGCATCAGCAAAACCAATAAACCGAATCCGTATTAATGTACACAGAAACACCCACCTCATTACAGAAATCTTATCTCATCACTAATTTGCATCACCTCATGTGATTTAGAAGACGGACAGTTAACTCCGGTTAGGTAGGGTGACAGAGATTTTATATCTATTACTGAAGCAGGACAGGATCACAACTACAATGGGTCTATAAAACAAAGCACATTCTGATCGTTTAAAAACGTCCATACCTGTCGCACGTCATAAAAGTTACGCTAACATTGTATACCTGGTATAATGCAATTATTCGTTATATAACATCCTGTAATATTTCATGAACACTCTAGTTCTCACAGACTTCATTTTACTACTTGTGTTCGACGACAACGATGGATGATGACGAAAAGGACGACAGAAATTGATAACAGCAACAACAACAATGTGACAAATTCCGGAAGATATCGTGTATGTAAAATATACTAATTACAAAATCTACAAAGTAGTATTCACGTAAATCCCATAATACGTACTGACACTGTCTGTTATGCTGGTCTTTGATGTATTGATATAAAAATGTATGTATAAATTACAATAATCAGAGTTAACATAAAGACATTTAGCAACATATCGTGCAAACATTTTATGAGAGAAACACGAAATTATTCCAAATGACTTCCTAGTTTGATGTTGATTGCGTGTGAGAACGTGCCCTAAAATCACGAACAAGAATAGCATTGGGTAACGTGAGAACGGGTTCTGGAGTACAACAATTGACCGGAGTTACATATACTTGTCTGTTATTCTTTCTTAATCACATGATTTGATTCAAAATTGTGATGAGACAAGAATTTTGTAATGAAGTTGATAATATAATATACAATACTGAATACGTGTCCAAATATCATAATATTGTATACGTTTGATTAAATATCAAGTTGTATGGTGTCTGTAACTCTCATTAAACATGACTTAGAAACAGTTGCCTCTGAGGTCAAGTGTCTACCAATGTGATTTGATATTTTGTATACGCATTGAGACACACGAAGACTGGCTCTGAGTGAAACCCTTAGGAGTACTATAGTGACAATCACAATAGAGAGTTTTAAATCGGTGGTAATCTACATCCTTTCCTGGGGTCAACAGGGTGTCACATGTGGTAGTGGAAAAGTGTACATTTCCAGAACATCTAAAGTGGTGTCGGAATTATGAGTTGTGTTCCATGATAACTTTTTTTATTGATGATGTTGTTGTTATTGTTGTTTATTTCATGTTTTTCGTGCGTGTTGAATATTTATTACGAGACAATGACCAATGAAAAGTAAGGATATATATAAAGATTTTTTCTTAGAACTGGCTCAAGAGGACCATGCATTGTTTTTTTGTTTTTTGTTTTTTGTTAATTATTGTTATAATTAGATTTTCTATTTTACCTGGAACTGGCAATGGGGTATAATCATTGTCTTTATGGTTAATTAATGTCATAATTTTATATTACATTATTTAACACAGAACTGGTTATGGAGTAGAACTATTGTTTTTATAGTTAATTAATGTTATAAACTTGCATTGTCTTTTTTTACCTAGAATTGGCTATGGAGTACCTAATATAACCATTGTTTTTTTATAGTTAAATAATGATATTATTTTCCATTTTGTCTAGATAGGGTATGGAGCAGAACAATTAGTTTGTTAATTCAGTTTAATCCATTATAATATACACAATTGCACTGACATAACGCAATACTGATCGTGTTCGTGATGTTCGACACGTACTCCCAGGCAATCAACATCAAACAAGGAAGTCATTTGGAATATTTTACGGTAGGTAGCTTTGGGTCCTGATTTCATCTCTGTTTATCTGTAATACATACATCGATATGTGAAAAGACCATTAGGCCTATAGATAGTATGGTGCAATACATATCATGGGATTTACGTAAATGGTCATTTTATTGTAATTGTATAGGGTTCATGATAGTTTTCCTTTTGTTGTATGTCTCGGTTCGTGTTGTTGCTGCTGCTGCCTTCTCCACCGGCGTTACGTGTCCGACTTTCTCTCCTAATCATATTCTTTAATACCTATTTGTGATAAGATATCTTTTATAAGGTACCATAGATTAATTTGTTTTCGTGATCCTGATCCAGTAACACATATAATGTTTAGGTCAACTTTCCTAACCAGCATTACCTGTCTGTCATTCTTTGATGCGAATTTGTGATAATATTAATGTTCTGTAATGAAGTTGGCTGTTATTTGTACATTAGTTCGGATTTTATATGTTTTTTGTACTCTTACCTATTCCTGTGCATTGAAGTTTACTTCTGCTTGAATGAAAATATACGTCAGACATAACTGTGACGGGAAATATTTCTATATGACATTTCCTGATGACGATATTAGTCATATGATCGCGTGTACGCCTATACACTATGTATTCAAGAATATGGGATACTATCAAAGAATTTTAAACGATAAACCGGTAATTAGTTTCCCGAGGGTTGAATGATTTTACTGTGGCATATTTTTACTAGAATAAACCGATATCTTGATTTGTTTAAACGCTAACGCAATCGTCACGCAAGAACATTCAGAGTGACGCCCTCTATTCACCTTCGTTTCTTGGCCCAGAAACGAGACACACCATTATCAATACGTGTATATCAAATACTTTAAAAAATCGTACATCGTAACGCTTACCCACCTTTTAAAAGTAGCCTTAGATGGTACACTATATCATTTTTTTTTATTATTGTACCTACACTATTGTTTTAGTATTAAAAATATTTCTTTAACGATTCTCAATAATATTTCGTTATTTTCCATCTTTTCTGTACGTACATTTTCATTGTTGAGCTCAACAAATCATTGCCATCTGCATGGACCTAAGTAGTTACATGTGCATCTGAATATTGAAATATATATCCAAACACGGGGTTGGTACGAACATTGACTTCATCTATATAGCTTTCATGGTTTTGTACTTAGATGTTGATATTCGATAGGTTTAAAATGTACAAATTTGATCAAAGGCAGTCGAATATTCCCCCTGTTTTGGTCATATTTCGCAACATTTTCCAGGTTAAAGTGTTTTTGCCACTGTGTGTCTCGACATTCATCGATTTTAACTGCAGTATTTGTACCTGGGTGATATTATTTCCTAGGGTGATTGAAAATGTTTCCAAAATTGATTCATGGATTTCAAATTAGAAATTTCATGTCATCTATTGACCAGTATCGATTTACATTTAATTATTATAAATCTAAAATCTCATGTCATCTTTTGACCGGTCTCGATTCACATTTGATTATTATACATAAAAAATCTCATGTCATCTTTTGACCGGTTTCGATTTACATTTAATTATTATGAATCTAAAATCTCATGTCATTTTTTGACCGGTCTCGATTAACATTTGATTATTATTAGAAATTCTTCGAATAGACGAGTATTGGTTACATATATCGCCAACAACTTCCGTTTCTTCTTAATTCAGTTGTATATGTCAATTTTTGTACAAAAAAAAATAACAAAAATTGGCTTAACACTTTTGCATATTAGATCATATTTTCACATACTAAAACCTGCAGTTTTTAAAGGGGGAAGGATGACCAAACTACATATGATTATTCACTGTATAACTTTAATAAATAGGTTTGTGCAAGGTAAACAGAAATCCCTACACAATATAAACAACACTGTAGTAAGGCTTAGGGTACATCCTGGTACATTCAGGTGCATTTGTACTTTGTCAGGGACTTTATTCATTATTTTTGTGTCGACAATCTTACAATCTACGTCGTATTACCCGACTTCCTGGACTATAGAAATACATTCACATTTATGAATATGTGTGTTTTACAGTAAACAAATAAGTATAGAAAACGTGATCTGTAAAGCACATTTGTTTACATACACATGTTTATATTCGCTTTAAATGAGAATGAGAGCTGTCCTGTAGACATACAGTAAATTTATATCGACACTTATATATGTTTACTACTTGTAAAATGTTTAACTATTTAAGATTCGGCGTTTGTATTTTACTGGTATTCTCCTTGAATTAAAATAGAACCTTAGTATTAATACATTTAAATCTGCAAGTAATTCAACGAGGAATTGCATAGATTTGCGAAGATTATACAGCATAATCAGCTTTGGTTCCTTCTTACGTAAAGAGGTTGATAGTTATTTTTGCAAATGAAATGGATTTTATCAGATTATGACTCCATTAGAATAATAATACGTCAATGTTAATTGCAATCTTCAATTTGTTACAGATTTGGTTTTTTTCTTCCCCCTTTTTTCTTTTTCTTAAATTTGTTGGCTCTTCCCTTTGGTTGTCTAATTATTACAATTATTATAATAAGGCATTGCAATTCATTAGCATACTTTTTTTTATTAAATAAATTTATAATTATTTTTTCTGCTCTATGTCGTATATATGGCCGAGCCATTCATAATTGTAGTTCTTTTTCTTTTCCTCTTTTTCTTTTTTTCTTTTTCATTATCAGTATTTTCCCTGTTTAAAGTCTTATTATTTAATTTACAACAATTATCCACACTCAACTCGTATACCTCATTCTTCTTCCATGTTATACCATTAACATTACATCCTTACTCTCTATCTGGACATATTCTTGCATTCCCTTTCACACTCCCTTTGTTAAATATGCTGGTAGTGATGTTACTATTGATAATTTGTTCTAGTTGTATACAATTAAACCTGTAGTTTACAATAGATGAGAAAACAAATAATAAATAAATACAAAGGCTAATTAGATAAATAGTGTTCTGGTCGAGATACGGTAGGACGTTTCAAATTTCCCGCTCGAACGTGCAGGGCACCGGCCGTGTATTTTTGTTCGAGACCTCGCGGTATATCAATTTGTTACAGATTCGTTAAAACTAGACGCTAATTTATCACATGACAACAAATATTTCGTTTTATTTCATTGTCATCTTTATACCTTGACATTAACTATAGTGTTACAAAACTGGTTACCTCACAGCTACTATTACCGTAACGACTTCAATCACGCGAATGTAAGAATTTTACGTTTTACAGTAACATATTACAGGGTATCATCCTATGCCTATTATTTACATGATACCGTTTATTTCCTTCCCAAAATGTTGTCCGGATGTCAGTACTTCTGAATAGATGCGTTCTGTTGGACAATAAGTATATAGCCAAGGTTTTCTACACACAGTCCTTTACTATACGTTGCAGAAGTTTCACAATCGTAATTACGACCTAATTGTCCACTGTGGGAGTATGATGCCTATACTACCATGATTATCAATTTGTTCATTATTGGCTTGTACAAAATTTCCTAGATATTACATGAATAATATTATAGATGGCCCAGAACACATGTGTTTCTGGAGCAAAAGGCTTTACCTCGATTGTGGCAATTAATATTATGTCCTTCCATTTGTTTTAGTGTCTCTCCTGCTACAACGTTATTATATTTAAAAATCATGAATGTTAAAATATGCAAACTATTTTCAATCGACAATCATATACTTTAAAACCGACCTTTGCTGCTCGAGTATGACTGGGTCCCTAGTATTGTCTCTCTCTCAGTGTCACTTTTGCTAGTGTAAGCTGTAGTATAGATGTAATATTTGTATTACTTAACATGTCCGTATTTTGCTCAAGCTACAACGTTATAATATAAATGTATTATTATTATTATTATTATCATTATAGTACTTAAATATTATGAATGATAAAATGTGTGAAATCGCATTTAAATTGACGTACATGTACTTTATACCCGGCATTTGCTTTTTGAGTATTGTACGTTTTTCACTATGAAATTCAAGAACAAATGACTGATGACAGCATTAGTGATAGTGAGACTGTTACCATGAATAATACATATCATAGAATACCTATGTGTGGCAGGATGTGGTATAATGGCTCATCTGTTTCACAGAACATAATTACTCTTATTTGTATGACAGGATTCGGGACATGGCATTATATATTTATCACAGAACACGTATGACAGGGTTCGAAACATTGGGTTAACTCTATCAAATAACATACATTGGAAACATGACATTAATAAGTTATCACTTCACTTGTATGACAGAAATTGGTGGAATCATTTTTAAGTGAGAAAATGTGTGACAAGCTTGTTAACTGAGAGCATCTGTTTAAATTAAAGGAAAACAAATACACCAAAGCAAAACACACGCCAGGACAAATCCAAGTAATACATCTTTTCCAGAAAGACAGCTATAAAAACAGAAAGTACATTAACATAAAGACATAATGACTCCCTATAAGTCTGGGAAATGTTAAAGGTCATTAGCAATATAAGACACAGGGAGCACGTTTTTATCATGTTTTACACTAAAATCATACGATGCTGACGGCAGAAAGCTTTCTTCAACCAAGAAAATAAACCTTTTGCGTAGAAAATCCTCACAAAGTACACCCCTTATAAATTAACATAATTCGAGCAGCTTCTAGTTCGCTTAATAAGATGCTACATGTAAACTCCATGATACGCCAAATAGGGAGACCGAAACGTATGGTTTTGGTTTGAACAGCTAAGGTAATTTAAAAACGTGCCTCCATATGTTTTATATATGCCTGCTTATTTCGTATGTGGCGGCTGGAGGCAGGTTTTTGTTGTTGTTGTTAAGCCTTTTTGCGATAGCGTGGATCTGATGCCGACTTTAGAGTGCTACCTCACTGAAACACCATGCCGAGCACACCAAGCACAGCATTCTACCCGGTCACATTATACTGACAACGGGTAAACCAGTTGTTGACATTACTATAAATGCTGAACGTTAAGCAAGAAATAACAACTACCGTTTTTAAGAACATTGGTATGTCCCGGCCTGGGGACATTACCCATTGCCTTCCCCACCTGGGCGAACACTCAACATTAAGACCAAAAGTGAGGCTTTGCCAAACACGGCACTAGAAAGCAAAAAAGGTTTTAGGAAGTAGAGACAGAAACAAAAATCCAAAATGTAGCAATGGGGATAGCAGAACAATAATAATAATAGTAATAATTCGAGGTTCTTATATACCGCTTTATCACAACCTAGTTCGTAGGTAGTCTCAAAGCGGTTCACAAATTATTATCCGTGGT